>JACYXH010000559.1:2790222-3067722 GCA_026745465.1 Lota lota | reverse complement strand
AAATAGCCCAGAAGCTAAATTAAGAAGAAATAGTCTTATGTTGTGGACACAGCCATGATAGCTAGCATGGTCTTCATGATGCTGTAATCTATGAGAGTAAAGCTAACATCTATTTGTAGTTACTGAAGCAAGAGCATCATGCTAATAAGATGTAGTCAACAGATGGATGATGCAGAGAGAGTTGTTATATTGACCTGACCTTGATAGTCAAATGAGTGTTTAGCAAGGTCAAGCCCACTAAACATGTAAACAACTTTAAAGTGTTATCTTGTCACGTAATTAAGATAGTGGCTAGTGCCTTCATCGCATGGTCACCACATGTAAATGTAATCAGGACTTTGTTTGTTGTCTGTAGTTTGACACCACTAATCTACAACAAACATGGGCTTTCGTTTTGTCTACCATCTTGCCTCTCTTTCTGTGTTTCTCTTGTCATACATATAAGCCTAGGAGAAAGCCAACTCTTCCAGGCAGGCAGGCGTGAGACACATCGTACATATTTATCACAACTGAGCCGTATTAACATATAGTTGTCATCCTTTACTGTACCTTCGTCTTCCTTAACATCAATTTGGTTGTATTTTTAGATCCACATGTCCGCTTGAAATCCAGCGGCCCCTAATTATGTAGACAGAAGCCCTCCCGGTGCCTGATAAACTGATGGCTTTTCTCCACCGCACTGTGCAATCTGTCAGCCTCAAATCAACGCACGTACACACAAATACAAACAAGTAAATGTGTGCATGTGAGCACGCTTTGGTGAATGGATGCAGCATAGCGAGCCTTTGAGAATAGAAGCAAGGAAAGTTGAGCTGTCAGCAAAATTAAGACTGAGTGAAAGAACTGGAAGAATCCAATACATTTTGGAAACTGAGTGTGTGTGTGTGTGTGTGTGTGTGTGTGTGTGGTGTGTGTGGTGTGTGTGTGTGTGTGTGTGTGTGTGTGAATGCAGAAGTGTGTGTATGTGTTTGTGTGTGTGTGTTTGCGTGTGCATGCGTGTGTGCAGATGTGTATATGTGTGTGTTTGTGTGTGTGTGTGCGTGCATGTGTGTGTATGTGTGTGTGTGTCTCTGTGTGTGTGTGCATGTGGACATGTGGTGTATGTGCGTCCATGCCTACCTGGACATACATGTATGTGGGAAATGTGATTGTGTGTGTGGGCGGGGGTGCCGCGGCCGGTTTTGAGACAGATCGGGAGAGAAAGAGAGTCAGAGAGATAACGACCTGTGCGATTGATAATCATTGCCTGTCCCTCTCCCCGTGTCTCCTCCCTCTGTTCCTGGGCGGTGTTTTAATGTCCCTCCTCTGGCTCGCTGACCTCATTAAAGGATCTGGTTACCCTCAAACAGCTTTTTAATTCAGCCTAATGATTTTTTGCATAATAGATCAGATACTCGGTAGGCCCTGTGAGAGACCCTCTCCTCTCTTCAAGGTGCCTTTACAGTGAGAGAGAGAGAGAGAGAAAGAGAAAGAGAGAGAGAGAAAGAGAGAGAGGATGCAGCGGTCAGCTCTGTTATTATGGTTTTATGTGAGGTTGTAACTATTCCACTTCTACTGCAGGTTTGTCTTTGTTTCTACCAAAACATTCAAATTTTGATAACATAAAGAAATACATTTTCAGGTTCAGCAGACAACAAGTCCCCTACATGCCTAAGAGGCTCCTTCAGCGATCAGCACTCTCCTAAGATCGCCCCTCTACCCAGCCGTCGCTCCTCGCTCGGTTGAGGCTGATTGGCCAGGAAAACCTTTTTAAGCCCATTATTCTGTCATCATTCCTATCCTGCAAATGATCAATAAACATTTTCATTACATTTGATTGGCTATTTAACACAGACCTCCATCTCCTCTTTTATAAACAACTCTCTCTGCGTTAGATGCAAGGCGATTGCTGGGGCGTTACGGCTCGCGTTTCATTGGTCGTTTCCTTCCGCAAGCGTCTTGGGAGCCCGGAACGTGCCCACTGCTTGCATGTCTACATGCCGGATGAACTGTCACAAGCACCAGTCCAAGTGATGAATGGAACTCACAATCAATTTTCTGCAAATGCTTTGGGAAGGAGCTTTTGCGCAAATCACACAGAGGAGATTGCTCTGTAATCTACACGACTGTCACCATGCGTGATATTCTAACAAATACACACCTACACACCTCCACACACACACACACAAACACACCCACACCCACACACACACAAACACAACCACACACGCACGTATACATGCACACATATTCATGCATGCATGCGCACCAACACACACACACACACACACACACACACACTCAAACTCCCACACATGCATGCATGCACACATACACACTCACTGAAACACACACATGCACACATAAAACCAAGCCAGACCAACATGCACGAGCACAGCATGCACACACAGTGAGTTTGAGGGAGAGAGACGTGGCTGCATCTCGATCAGCAGTCAGCAGTCGTCTCAACATGATCACTGCCTGTCATTAGTCAGTTACGCTGTGAATTATTTAGCTGTGCACATGTTTGGAAGCGTCTAAACACAGCAGACACAACGGCAGGCAAAGCGCTTTCATGCACCGAGCGATGCGCTGACACACTCTCTGAGAGTCGGACCCTCGGAACGAATGAATAAGTAAGGCGGGAAATAAATAAGCAAAGCAAACAGAAAGGGAAAAAAAACACAGGCTTTCGGGTGGGGTGTGTGGGAGTAGTTTGTGTGATGGGCGGGTGGGGGTGGTGGGGTGCGATGGAGTAATTTAGCGCTCGACTTCAATCCGAAGTCAAATTAAAAGGGAATCTTAATGCGCGTGTCTCTCTCAGCATTGATGTTCTCCATCTCTGTGATTCGGCGCTGCAGACTGTAGATGCAGTATGCCTGACAATCTATTTCTATTCCCAGACTAGCCGGCCTGCCAGTCAAGCTGAGCAGCGCTCTACTGTAGCTATTAGGGAGCCCCTTATGGGCTACTGATGGCTTTTCAGAGGAGAGAAAACTATCAGGGCTCGCTGGCACACGCGTGTCACTGTGTACATGTGTGCACATTTCTAGTCACACCTATCATGTATTTGTGAGTGTGTGTGTGTTTCTGTGTGTGTGTGTGTGTGTGTGTGTGGGGGGGGGGGGGGGGGGTGTGGTGTGTGTGTGTCCGCGCGCGTGCATGTGTATATGTGTGTGTGTGCATGTGTTCGAATCTGTGTGTGTGCATTTGCGTGTGTGTGTGTGTGTGCGCCCGCGCGTGTGTGTGTGTGTGCGCCCGCACGCGTGTGTGTGTGTGCGTGCTTGCATGCGCGTGCATGTATGCACACACCTGCACACAACAACACACATTCGTACACGCACACATGCATGTGCGTGCATGTATGTGTGCGGTTCCTTGCAGACATGTACATGTGTGTGCATGTGTACATGCATTCTGCGTTGTGTTAAGCTCCCGAGCCGTGTCTTGTGGCGTGAGGGATGTGCTCCACACGGCCAGGCCCAGCCACTGAGGGATGTGAGCTCTCGGCAGCCGAGACATAAGACAACATCGCACACAAAGTGGGTAAACAGTGTCTGACATGTTTTCAGTATGATTACATTAGAACAAGCTGCGTTTGATTGAAAAGCTAATATTCGAGCCATGCAAATCATCAATCATGGGAAAAAAGCTCTATTAATTATTCAATAAAACCGTCTAATTCAAGAATCAATGTTGGGAGGGGAGGCGGAGGGGGTGAGGGCTCCCAGCAGAGACGGCGGCAGAGAGGGGTAATATAACGGAATAGGGAATAACCCCCTTATCTCTCTCGTAGAGCTCTGGCTCCCGCTCGTCCAGAGCTGTCAAAAACAACTGCCGCCACGGCGTTTCATCTTGCCAAGTTTAAAGACAACTTCGGAAATGTTTCCTTTTTTTCCTTCTCCCCGCACCACGCCCACCCTTCTCTTATAAATTCGTTAGTCCTTTGTTCCTCATTAGTTCATCTCTGCTTTCACACCCCCCCCCCCCCCCCTCCACACATGGCCTGCTCCTCTCCATTCCATTCCTCTTGTTTCTATCACCCTCTCTCTATCTATCTATTTCTCTCTCTCCCCCCCCCCCCCCACCCCCACCCCTTCGGATGTCCTTCATTTATTGCTTTCTTGGAAGCCATCGTTACGGGGCCCGCGTACGACCGCCTGGCCCACGATGTTTTTGAAGTTTGGAATGGTGCCCTCTGATCTCGGGCAATTACCAACTGAGCCAAATCTCTTCCTTGGGAATTCATTATTTACATTCAATTAAACAAATTCATCAGTGCCCGTTCCACCAGTTGGAGTGCGAGGCGTCTGCTTGCTCTAAGTGGCCGAGCACGGCTCACTAAGCGTGGATGGAGACGCGGCGGTCGCTGGGCGCGGAGAGCGGCTCAATCAGCCTCCTAATACAAAGACTAGCACTGCTGTTGGGCCCCGCCGGCCCCCGCCCTCTGGAAGGTGATTCCGGGGGCTTCATTATACGTCTGGGACTTCTAAAAGTCCAAAGTCACACACACACACACACATATACACCCCGGCTTCAAAAGCTCATTAATATCCATTATTAATGGATTAAAACCACCAATATCTCTTCTATGCCCGGGCTATCATTAAAAAAAATAAAAAAAAGGACTAAAAGTTCTGGACCCAAAGAGACTTTTTCGTTTTGCCGCAGCTCAAATGAATTGTTCTTCAGGAAGTTAGTTAGAGCTTAGTGATTCTTTTTTTTTTTCATTTTGAGTTTTCCACGCCGTGTGGTGGGCTTGATCAAATTGAATCCTGCAAGCTCCCATGATCCTTTGTGCCAGCCGAAACTCATAAGGCCTGAGTTTGAGTGTGTGTGTGTGTGTATATGTGTGTGTGCACGTGTGCGTTTGAGTGTGTGTGTGTGTGTGTGTGTGTGTGTGTGTGCGTGTACCTCTGAGTTTGAGTGTGTGTGTGTGTGTGTGTTTGTGTGTGTGTATGTACTTCACACCGCGACCACTGAGCCACAGCTTGCCTATCTGATAACAAACGGTGTGGTTCAGGAACAAAGAGGAAGTCAATACAAAGTGCATGAAGAGAGTTAGAGTGTGCCTGTGTGTGTGTATATGTGTGTGTGTGTGTGTGTGTGCGTGCGTGTGCATTTCTTACTACTACTACACATACTACAAATCGTTGTATTAGCGCAGTAATGCAGCCCGTGCTTAAATTACAACTGCAGCTCATTTCATTTGTGGATACAATCTTCATGGCTTTCTTGTTCATCGCTCAGCATGTGACTTAACACTTAGAAGCATGGGAGGATTGGATGTCCAACTGATGGATCTTGTCACCGGGCTTAGAAAGATGAATGACCCTGATGGAGAGATGCGGTGTACAGTTACTGAACGACAGAGAGAGCAGCACTTCTTCACCGGCTTCGCTAGCACTAGTGAGGACACTTCATGCACTTCTCTTATCTGTTTGTCATCCTTTTTATTTGGGTTTCACATCATTTCCCTCTTCCCTGATGAAAACTCATTCTCCCTCATACCCACACACACACACATACACACACACACACATGCTAAACATGAACGTACATATAGTAGTAACAGAATTCAAGCACGTGCACACACACATGCACACACACACACACACGCATGAATACAACTGCAACGCAACCACGCGCATGCACATACACACACACACACACAAACATTCTCACGCACACACACGCATGGAGGATCATGAAACACCACGAGGGCCCGCTCCATGCATGTTAGACAATATTCTGACTGTCAACAATAAGGCATAAATTAGCCAGCGCAGCCTCTACTGTATTTATTCTGATAATTGCCTCCCAGGAGGGCAAACACTAGCAGACTCCACAGCATGGCATGACACACACGCACACACATACACACACGCACGCACGCACGCACGCACGCACACAGCACCCCAGCCAGCACACGAGCCCACCCCAGGAGTGGAGATGATGGTGGGAGGGGCCTGCATGTGAGTATGTTAGAGAGAGAGAGAGAGAGAGAGAGAGAGAGAGAGAGAGAGAGAGAGAGAGAGACAGAGTCAGAGACAGAGACAGACAGAGAGAGAGAGAAAGTGTGTTTGTGTGTGTTTGTGTGTGTGGATGTGTGTGTGTGTGTGTGTGTGTGTGTGTGTATGTGTGTGTGTGCAGTGTGCCGTATGTTTGTGCAGTGCACAGAAACATATGTGTCCGTGCACACGTATCCCTCCCTTTCATCGCTCCCCTCGAGAGCCACTAAACTATATAAATCAGTGGGCTGATTAAAGAGCTAATGATCCTGTTTCCTTAGGGGGGAGACACCTGCCAGAGGGGAGAGGCCTGATTGACTGACTGTACCCAAGCACGTTACAGATTCACCGAACATCCCACACAGGACACTAATACAGAGAAAGAGGCAGAGAGAGTTAGAGATGGACAGAGGAAAAGAGAGAGAGATAGAGAAAGAGAGGAATTGAGAGAGAGTGAGAGAGATAGTTAAAGATGGATAGAGGAAGAGAGACAGATACACAAAGAAAGTGTGTGTGTGTGTGTGTGTGTGTATATGTGTGTGTGTGTGTGTGTGTGTGTGTGTCCGTGCGTGAGAGAGAGAGAGAGAGAGACAGACAGAAAGATAAAGAGAGTGCTATAGGGAGGGATAAATATAAAAAGAGATAGAGAGAGAGAGAGAGAGAGAGAGAGAGAGCGAGAGACAGCAGGACAGATAGGGAGAAGGGAGTCAGACAGGCAGGGATGCGCAGGCAGTGACAGCCACATGAAACCTCATCTCCATTTCTGACAATGGGGGAGCTATCTGAAGAGCAGAGAACAGAGGGAGGAATTTAGCTGCTTTCATCTTGTCATAATTATCTCCAAGAAACCACATGAAAGGGAGAATCTGTGTTTTTTGTTTATAAATTAGAGAACAAGGACATTTTCCGTGACAGACATATTTGAAGGCATTTCTTCCTCTGTGCATGCTTGAGCAGTCCTGGCTAATGATCTCGTTTTCTTCTAAACTCTCTGTTCTAACTGAGCGGACCAGAAAGAAAGGGGGTCTGATGAAAATGGCAATAAAAAAACAACACTAAACACAATTTAGCTAAACGAACGAGGAGCAGAAGTGTCACAATTTGCGCGACATCATTACCGAAAGCCCTTGAACAATTACGGCGAGAGCGTGAAAGCCGTGCGGCATAAGTGTTTTATGAACCTCTGCTGTAGCCTCCGTCGTCTCCATGCCGTGCAGTGCTTCAGCGCTAACTGCTCAACTTTATAACCTTGAAACAAATATTTCACCAGAAACACCCTCTGCTTTGAATCTGTTTCCACTCTCTATTTCTTGCTTTGTCTCTGTGATGTTCCAGCCGTCATGAAGAAGATCCGGGCTCACTTCTGTGATCCATGCAGTTGTGCATCATCAGAATGGAGGCCGAAACCGCCGGCAACAGGGTGATCAATACTTCCCTTTGAGACACACAGCAACACTCTGGGTATCCATCAATCTTTCCCTTCCCTCAGACAGGAAGTATAACCTCCAACGGGAACTGGGCGCCTCGTTGCCATGGGGACGGTGATCGTCTGACTTTACGTGTCCTTTGTTTTCACCCGTCCTTGTTGAAAGAAGACGTATTAAACAAACAACACAAATGCACACACCGAACACACGCACATACACACACACACACACACACACACACACACAGATGCATGCAACTTCAAATCCATACACACACACCAACATACACACACACACATACACACTGGCTGTATCTCACTCACACACACACGTACAAAGACACACTACACCACACACAAACGCACACACTCACAAACACACACGCACACACACACACTCACACAGAGAAACTGATACCTCAATAGCCCTTATTATATTACTCAGTGAACTATTGGAAACAGGGTGCGTAATGTATTGAGCTAGCTTGTCTCTGCATAGCTGGGGTGTTCAACAACCCACAGGAGTCCATAACACTGGAGTGCACACTACCTATCTAATGGGAACATCCAGGCACACAAACATTGGTCACCATCATTAAGAACCCAGAGAAGAAACTCAGTCAGTCACTGGCTGACTGTCATCTTTTACCAGCACTGTTGACCCAATGCCATTTAATAAACAGCAAACAGCCTAGAACAGTGTAATAAGCAACTGTAAGCCCATTACATTTCTGCATTTTCTTAACATTTCTTGATTCAAATCACTGATTCGCTGTCATTTGATGTGTAGAACAGCGCACACATCGTACTTCTAAACTCAATTCTACACTTATGTCTAAACATTCCTTCTGTATGACCTATCTGATGGCAAACTACGTCGGGCAGGCCACAGTTCCTCTGGTGGGCACTCGTGTTCTGGATAGCTTCACAGTGTGTGTGTTATCGCACAGACAAAGCGAGCCATATGTCCCCCGGCTCCACGCATTAGGCGGCAGTGGTGGCGGTCATGTCCCACAGCCTACTTAGTCTGAGCACGAGATCACCGTGACGCGTGGACCTCTTAGCAGGCAACATACTGGCGACATATTGAGGAAATACCACCACATAGATCACATTTATGGGGCCCACTGGGCCGTCTGTGGGTCACAGAGCTGCAGCTATATGTTTCAGAACGGCGTGACCCCTGAAACCTCTTCTATTGTGAAGCCCTGACCACGTCTGGGCCGGGTCCACCCTGCTCCGGCCGGTCCCCCCTCTGGCCATCTGGGGCCCTCGCTCACCTTTGACCTCTGGTGGCGGTCAACACAGGCTGTCATGGCCTCTCAGGTTTAGTTATTGTTGTAGACGAGCAGACGGCGTCTGTCCCTTCGTTTCGATTTTTATGGTCCGTGCGTTTTTTTTTTTTTTTTTATCCCAAAGGCGCACAACGGTAAACATTCACGGCGTATCCAGAATTCGGAAACACAACACTTTGTTAAATGTAGAATTTGTTCTCCTCTTCTTTCTCCAGCGGACAGGGCGGCCCTATCTGAGCGCTGCGGTAATTAGACAAGCGAGAAGCACTTCATAATTCAGCCTTCCC
The DNA here is from genome assembly GCA_026745465.1 of Lota lota. NCBI lineage: Eukaryota > Metazoa > Chordata > Actinopteri > Gadiformes > Lotidae > Lota > Lota lota. The sequence continues at coordinate 3,058,724 of JACYXH010000559.1, read as the reverse complement.
CTTCCAGCCTGACGGGCGGATAAACAAACAGAGAGGCGCGTTGCGGAGGAGAAGGAAGGGTGGGGGGGGGGGTCGGGGGCACCCAGAGACATCTCGCAGTATGTTAATCACACTACACGAGAAGGGGTGACGAGGGGCCAAGTGAGAACCAGGGGAGGGGGGGGGGGGGGGTGTTTGGTTGTGTAACAACCAAACAGAAATACCAAAACAACTCAGCAAAACATCATGCCAAAGTTGTCCACGGAAATTAGACAAACAAGCAGTCAAATGACAGCAGAGGGAGCTGGCTCAAGGTTTCTCCCACTCACTCGTATGCCGGCCATGCGTGTTTTTAGTTTTTTAGTTTTTTGGGGGGAGGGGTGGGGTGGGGGTGAGGAAAGAGTGGAGGGGGTTGGGGTTGTTTTTCGTCTTCCCCATCTAATTTCTTTGGGTCTAAATTGCAGTTTACAGGGGGAGTGGGTGCTCACTTGTGAAACAGGGGGCATATTATTTCCTTTTGCCCAGAGTGTGAATTCTAAACAGGCAGAATCGCCAGGTCTCTCCGCTCCATCTTCTCTCTCCCTCTCTTGCTCTCTCTCTCTCTCTCTCTCTGTCTGGCTCTCTCTCTCTCTCTCGCTCTCACTCTCTCTCTTTCTCTCACTCTCTATCTCTTTCTCTCTCTCCCCCTCTCTCTCTCTCCCCCTCTCTCTATCTCTCTCTCCACCGGCGGAATCCTAATGGCTGGGCTGGATGGGAGAGAGGGAGGGAGGGAGAGAGAGCGAAAACGAGAGAGAGCGAGAGAGCAAGAGAGAGAGAGTGAGAGAGAGAGAACGAGAGAGAGAGCGTGCGAGAGAACGAGAGAGCGAGAATGAAAGAGAGAGAGCGAGAGACCGAGAATTAAAGAGAGAGAGCGAGAGAGAGCGAGAGAGAGCGAGAGAGAGCGAGAGAGAGCGAGAGAGAGCGAGAGAGAGCGAGAGAGAGCGAGCGCGAGAGGGAGCACGGGAGAGAGAGGGAGAGGGAGAGGGAGAGGGAGCGAGAGCGAGAGAGCGAGCACGGGAGAGAGAGGGAGAGGGAGACTGACAGCGGAGCTTGACATGGGCATTAAATCATGCCCCGAGGAGCGCTCCATCCACAGGCGCCTGACAGCCGCGCTGTCATCACGGCCAGGCCACTTCCCATGCCCCTTGACAACACCGCGGCTGAATTAGTCCCAGCATCAGATGTAAATTGGCGCTGTTCAAGGGCGATAATGAGCACCAAGATACGTGTCGGTGTCGCTGACGGGACGCCCGCCGTGATTGGCTGTCCCTGCGCGCGGCACCTCCATTAGGGCGTAATGGTATGCAGGTCAGGGAAGGGGAGGAAAGGTGTTGGTGGTGGTGGAGAGATAGGAGGAGGCGGAGGAGAGGAGGAGAGGAGGAGAGGGAGCGGGCTAGAGAGCAACTGGATGGACACAGGGAAAGTTTGTGTTCGGTTTGTTCCCGTTTTCCGATGGAGGAGGTGCAGGGCGCAGGCGCCCCCCACCCCCCCCCCCCCCCCCCCCCCCCCCCCCCCACCCCCCCCCGGCCAGAGGGGAGGACACACACAGGGTCAGACAGCCACTACATTAGCGCTGTCCTCTCACTGACACGCCATTTGTATCTCTCTCTCTCTCACCCTCTTTCTCTCCCTCTCTCTCTCTCCCTCTCTCTCATCCTCTTTCTCTCCCTCTCCCTCCCTCTCCTTCTATCTCTCTCTCTCTCTCTCGCACATACACAACAGCAGAAAACATGTCATCGCTGCGTGCTCTGTCAGACTTGCTTTAACATCACATGCCACACTTGTTTATCATTGTGTAAATAATACACAATAACAGGACGGTGGTAGCATTCTGTCTGATTAGAACAATCCTTCTTCTTCTTCTTCTTCTTCTTCTTCTTCTTCTTCTGCTTGTCATGGTGTGGAATAAAACATTTTTAAGAGTTAAACAGAAATAAAAATAAAAATAAACTAAACAAGGCATTTTGTTGCTCCCAAAATAACAGCAATTGTTTTGTTGGTATACAACCAGATGTCCCCTCGTGAGCCAGCGCGAGCGACAGCAGGATGCTTGTCCATCATTTCATATGATGTTATTCTCTATTAGCATGCCACATGCCATGAAGTGCCAGCTGCATGTCCAGGAAGACGAGCGCAATCCCCCCCACACAACCCCCCCATCCCCCCAACACACACACACACACACACACACACACACACACTCACGAGAACTTTTATATAAAATGAAAAATATGAAAAATACACCCCCCCCCCCCCCCCACCTCCGCCCCTCCTCTTCACCCCACTCCCCCCCATACAGTCAACTTGACAATTTGCCCGCCATTCAGGAGAGTAGTGAAAGCGAGCGCCCCACCGCCCTGTGCGCTACATGTGCATATGCATGGGGTGTGCATCGGCAGGCAGCAGCGTCATGCAGTAATAGTTGCCAATGTGCCATTTCCCTGCCTGGGCTGTGCAGGAGCCAGCCTCTGCCTGCCCCAGATGCATACATTTCCCATAATGAGGCAGGTGGCCTCGACAGACGGCTCGGGCGGGTGGGTGACACCGCGCGCACACACACACACACACACACAACCACACACACACACACACACACACACACACACACACATACACATACACATACACATACACAAACCGGCAGCTCTGGGCATCTGACTGACAGACAGTGCCAGTCCTGTTTTTACTCTGTCTCTCTCTGTCCTCTACCTCTGTCTCTTTCTTTCTCTCTCTCTCTCTCTCTCTCTCTCTCTCTCTCTCTCTCTCTCTCTCTCTCTCTCTCTCTCTCTCTCTCTCTCTCTCTCTCTCTCTCTCTCTCTCGCTCTCTCTCTCTCTCTCTCTCTCGATTGTTTCTCTCTCTCTCTCTCTCTCTCCTGCTCTCTGTCTCTCTCTCCTTTCTCATTGTTGGTGTCGCCCATCCGTTCCAATAGTGAATGTTTTCAAAAGTAGGAGATGAAGAGTAACAGAGAGAGATAATGTGTGTGTGTTTTGTGTGTGTGTGTGTGTGTGTGTGTGTGTGTTTGTGAGTGTATGTCCCATTCATATTAGACAAATTCCTCTGTTCTACAACAATTTCTAATGAAGATAGCTGAAGGTCATTAAATTCAGCCACCGCTGCTATAGCGGGGTAAAACACATTGTAATTAAGAGCTAATAAATAATTGATTATGTATTTTTTGCTGTAATTGGCTCCTCATTACCCCCTTGTTGTATTGCATGCTAATTGATGCTCAGAGTTAATTATAATTTTGCTGTGAAGTTAGCGGCGTAGCATCCAGAGAGATGTTGATGAGGAAGTGCCAAGGTCTCTGCACGGCCAGCGCTACTCATAACAAGGTCAGCACTGTTCGCCACAAAACACACACACCAAATATGTGGAAAAGAAAGAAGAAATTAAGGATGGGCCGGTCAGAACATGGCGTAGAGCAAGATGCCCCACCAGCACGCTAATTGGCAGGATTTAGCAAACTAGCAGAGGAAGTGGTAAATGGCAAGGATTAAGCCAGAGGCCCTAAGAAAGTGGAGCCATTACCCAGAATTCCCAGAGGTCCAACTAAAGATACAAGATTAGAACTCCAATCGGAATCCAGTTTAACGATAGCAGCCTCTCGCAGACTATATTATTAAGTGTTTTTTGCAAAACGTAACAGTAGAAACTATCAGTACTGTAGAATATTTTTGTCTTTTTTTATTTAAAGGTATAGACCAATATTATGTGAATGGGTGTTTGAATCGGAGCCAGCCATAGAGAGGTAGCTAGGGAGAGCGAAAGAGAGAGACAGAGCGAGTGAGAGAGAGAAAGAGAGAGAGAGGTAGGTTTCAGTCAGAACAGCGTGTTAGACCTCCTAATGGAGTCCTAATGTGTCCGTCTGTGTAAGAACAAAGACCAGGGACTCCACATTTCCTCTCACTGCCCGTCTTACAGGACCCATTCTGTCTGCCTGTGTGTCTCTGACTGAGGGGTCCTTTTAGATGCCTGAATTCATTTACTACAACAGGCCGAGCCCAGGGCAGCTCTGTCAGCGTAACATGAAGATGGTGAGGACTGCAGTCTCATTTGAAAAGCCGACGGTCTATAGACTGCCATGCACATCACACGTTTCCGTCAAGGCACTTCAAATGCTTTTCTCCTCCAATATAAAAAGCCTGTGAGATCTGCCGCTGACTTCCTGGAGTGGATTTTTTTTTATATGAAAATGTTAGGTAATTCCCCCTTTTTCATGACCTTACCATGTAAGGAATATATACTTGCTGAACGATGAGAGAAAGCTATCCAGGGTTTCTCAAGCAGGGGAAAATCCACAGCATTGAATGTGCAATACAGCACAATTACTAGAAAGTGCATTGGCGTCCATTGTTGTAGTGTGTTTGGTTTTGCTCCACAGCTGTGTACTACATTCTCCAGTAGCAAAACAATATTTATTCAGCACTTTTTGGGGTTTGTTTTGGTTTTTGGACATGTTGCCGTTGTCTTATTTTATTTCTTCTCTTCCATTCCAACGCAGTCTCCCCTGTGTCTCCCCCCATCGTTTTCTGAGTGTCGAACGCTTCAGTCATTCAGGTGGGGGAGTGACTGGGATGGCGTTGTGTGTTTTTAGAGACGGGAGGATCTCTCATTGCGCTTCCAGCTGGGACACCGAGGTATAACTGAAATTGACGCCTCTTCCCGTTGCGTGCAGGAGATCGTTTATTGGAAGAGACAGTCTTTTATTCGCCAGAACTTTACATCACGTGGCATCCTGGCCCAGCACTCTGATCTGGATCCCTCGGCGCTGTTGTGTTTGTATATCCATGTGTGTGTGTGTGTTTATTTGTGTGTGTGTGTGTTTGTTTGTGTATGTGTTTGTGTTTGTGTGTGTATGTGTGTGTGTATGTGTAGGTGTGTGTGTGTTAGTGTGTAAGTGTGTGTGTGTGTGTGTGTGTTTGTTTGTGTATGTGTTTGTGTATGTGTTTGTGTGTAAATGTGCATGTTTGTGTATGTGTGTGTGTGTGTGTGTGTGTGTGTGTATGTGTAGGTGGGTAGGTGTTTGGTGTGCATACGGTATGTGTGCAGGTGTTAGACAAAATCAAAAGACACATCGATTGAAATGAGAGAATGGAAGTTCACCAGCAAACTGGAAGAGCAAACTTATATGAAGGCATACCCTCGACAACCCTCGACTGAGTAAGAACTTCAGCGGCCATCGTAAAGTATTTTCCAATAATGGGACAACCCAGAGTTGCCCCGAAACTTTATTTTAATCGACTTAATTGAAATGAAAATATTCTTCTGCGGCACGTTGAGCATATTGTTTTTGTGTTTTCAAGGAAACATCTGGTCGATAGTTGTATTTGACCATTGTTTTTAATCTTAGATAATGTTAGAAATGTCCTGTTACTGCAAAATAATGTACACCCATGGAACGTTATTGACCAATCAGAATCAAGTACTAACAATGCTGTGATATAACCAACTATAACTGTATAGGCCTGTGAGTGTGTATGCGAGAATCACTTTCCATGAACTTAACAAAGAGTGTTAGCACATATTTAGTTAATACCACCCCGCAAAACTCTTCCTAGCCCTCCGGCCATGATGATCTGGCTGCCTTTGGTCTTTGGTCCCAAGGCCCTGGATCCACATCCAGCCCTGCTCAGATCCCACCTGGACCAGGGCCTTGGCAAGCCTCACGACAGCCAGTCAGGGCGATCAGGCAGGACATGAGAGGGGAGAGGGAGAGAGCGGCCCTGGAAGTGAGGGCCGCTGGCTGGGTCTGCACTAGTCTAGTCACAGCCCAGCCCGTTTGAACGTTGTTCCACTCAGCCGTCACATGCTGGCTCAGAGTACAGGAGCTTGTCTCTGTTGTTAGACTGAACCACAGCTCGGGTAGGTGGGTCCGAGACCCGGAGTACCTAGCTTTAGATGTGTTTTATTATGTGCAAGCTGTGTGTGTGTGTGTGTGTGCGTGTGTGTGTGTGTGTGTGTGTGTGTGTGTGTGTGTGTGTGTAGATTTGTATGTTATCTTGGAGGAGATTTATACAGTTGAACGCTGGCCGGGGATGTTGGACTGTGAATTTAGCATGGATCTGTGTCAAGGCCTCGGCTCCCATGTACAGGCATGCATGCACACACACACACACACACACACACACACACACACACACACAGAGACACACACGCAAATACACACAAACATACACACACACACATGCACACAGTCACACACTCACTCTTTTTGTCTTCAATCTCTAGTCTCAGTCTCTCCCTCTCCCTCTCCCTCTCCCTCTCCCTCTCCCTCTCCCTCTCCCTCTCCCTCTCCCTCTCCCTCTCCCTCTCCCTCTCCCTCTCCCTCTCCCTCTCCCTCTCGCTCTGTCTCTCTCTGACTTCACTGCAGCATGCATAACTTGAGGGAGTGCCAGACTGGGCTGGAGATAGATGCTGATACAGTAGAAACCAGCTCTATGACTTTAATGAGTACACACACACACACACACACACACACACACACTGTCTCTCAACAGTGTGGCTATTAGGCGCCAAAAACGGGTGGAAAACTATTTGAAAGTGAATTTTAGATTTCCGGTAGTGGCACTTTGCCTGGGAGTGGTGGGTGAGTGTGTGGCAGTGCAAGCGGGCGAACACACACACACGTCACACACACATGCATGCAACACACACCACGTGCGCAGGTACCCCTTCCACGCACCCCTCTGTCTCGGCTCTCTGGATCCCCTCGCACACGGCATGGATGATCAAAAGGGGCCGTCGGCTGCCGACCATTATGCCAATGACACTTTGAGTGAGAGTCCAGAGAGCACAGCGACATGACAGCCATTAGGGAGCCAGAGAGGGAGAGCGGGAGACTTTAAAGGCGGGCTGAAGGATAACTGTCACCGGAGAATCAAAGACACAAAAGTGAAATCTTCATAATGTAGTATCACACACACACACACACACACACACACACACAGAGGAATAGCAGTGCATGCACACACGCACACAGCCCCGCCAGCTCAGTGTCTCCACCGCCCCTCACCTCGCGCACACAAAAAAAAGTTTCCTACACAAAGCTGTGCCATTCAACCCTTCCCCGCTTCTCCCGGCCCCCTCCCCCCTCTCCCAAGTCCCCCAGGACCCTTCCCCGCATCCCCCCTCCCCTCACCTCGACTTTCTTCCACGGCAAAAAACGCCCAGGAACAAAGAGCTTGATGAGGGGAGTTCAGAGAGGGGTTCGGGTCTGTAAATGAAAGCAAGCAGTGGCTCAGTAGGGTGTGTGGGGGAGGGGGGGGGGGGGGGGGGGGGTTGTTCAGGTAACAGGTAGACGGATCATTAAGGGACCAGCCTGGGATCCTCCTGCTAAGAGCTAGCTAAGCGACTATGGGTGGCTAACAACTTCGCTAACCAGTACATGCCACTGAAGCAGTGTGCCGCCGCAATTAGCGCTATTGGAAGATTTTCTCCGCTGTAGTTGCACAGAGGATGTAACTTTTTTTTCAAAAGTGGCATTCTGATGTATGTTGTCATCCCCACACAACCCACAGCCAGACCGGTACGGTAAACCATGGTAATCGTCTCTCCTGGCTTCACTAAAACATCGCTTTCCAAAACTATTTGGCCAAATAACTTTGTTGTATCGATTCTGATGTAAAGCATTTAGCGTGGGTACGCTCTCCCCATGAATGTGAACAATAGCAATATGCCACTTTTTGGGAATCTTAGCAAAGTATGGATTTTTCTAGACAAACGTTTCTAGACAAAAAAAAGCTCGTACTCACACAACAATATCTTATAATAAAGACCAAATGGTTCCTATTGCTGGTAACACTTTCCAATAAGGGTACATTAATTAACCATTAATAAACAGAAGTTAATGCAGTAAGAAGCATTAACTAACCGTTAATTAACAGTTAATGGATGTGTCCAATAATCATTTACTAATGGTGTTCATGTTTACTTATGGTGTTCATGTTAACTACGGTATTAATTCTACATTGTTTATTAATATTAGGCTAAGTGTTAACCCCAGTCTCACAAATCCGACTTTGGATTAACATTTAAAGTCTGAATGCAGAGGAGCTGAAATCTAAATGAATGGGGCGTTTGACATTCTTTCGCTTCAGATTAGTTTCAACCAATCATGTTCTAGGCGGGCGTTTGTCTCGAATGGAAACAACCTGACCAGTGGAAACACAACAAACGTGAAATGGTTGACCGATCGATTGGAATGGACTAACTCAGTCAAAAACGTTACATTTGTGTTGATTATGCTGTCATTGCTTCGATATTACAAAACAGAAAAGAAACAAATTACTACTAGGCAAAAACTTGGACGTGAAACCACTCTAGCTTTAGAAGAGTTAACGGGATCGGTTGACATAAGCGATGATGCCAATGCTGTGTGCACCAATTGCAAGACTCTTCTACAATGATCATATTGGAGGTCTTCTAAAAACTATGCTATCCGAAGCGCACATACAAACTCAATTTTTCCCAGCCCCGGTGGGAAGACAAGCTAAAAAGTTCTGTAAGGACACCGGCTTCCTTAGACAAAGTGTCTGTAAAGGTTTGAAATCAAGCCTGTGTAGTAGACTGGCCACTGTATAAATTAATTTGTTCATTTTGTGTGTGTGTGTGTGTGTGTGTGTGTGTGTGTGTGTGTGTTCATGTGTGTGTGTTCATCTCCATCTAGTCACTCTGGAATGAGTTTCTCTCCAAGTCTGGATGAATACGGCCTTAACAAAACAGGCTCTCCTGCGTAACTCCAGCCATGGCATTTGCTGATTTCGATGCAGGCGCTGTGCAGACACTCCACAGAAGTTTGGCTATATCATTGTCAAACTTCTGGATCCTAGATTACGGTTAACCCTAACCCTTAGGGTTGACCCCCAAGCCCTTACCCTAACCGTCACCCTAGCTCTGACCCTTATGCCATCAAACAAGGCTTATTAGTGCATTAACTAATGTTAATTAATGGTTAATTAATTACCCTGATGATGAAGTATTACCCTATTGCTTACGTCCATGGCGAGGTAATCCCATGCTATAACTCCCTCATTCCCCCAGGCCCAACCCCCACACTACATCAGCCCAACCCCCTGTGATAAACTCTTTTCAAAAACTTTGATCTTTTGGTATGACAACAAACACTTTTTGTTGTCCACTTATCCTTAAAACGGTGGAAACAGGAGGGCTTTTGTGTGTGTTGGTGTTGTTTCAGTTTCAGATCCCCTGACTCCGGGTGAGGCTGGCAACCCACGGCCGCTGGCAGCGGCACTAAAGTGGGCAGAAAACCGCATCTTTGCTGGACTGACTGCTGCTTCCTCAGCCTGGCACAGAGACGGCCTCTAATGGGTCTCTCTGTCGCATAATCAGGGATTTTACACTCGATTCTTTGATCTGGAAGGAGCCCCTCTCCAATGGGAGAACCCTCCGTCCGCACACACACATGCAGGCACACACACGCATGCAGGCACACACACACACACACAAACACAACACATGTACACACACACTTCAAGTTTCACACACACACACACAAACGCACGCATGGCTGCACACACGCACACACACTCTCACACACATACACACACACGGATGGATGCACACATACACACACACACACACACTCACACACACTCACACAGAGCGCACATGTACTCCTCCCAGATAGGCCCTCTGATCTCCCTCCAATTAATGATGTAAAATGAGTGTATTTACACGCTCATTAGATCACTGATGCGGAAGCTGAGCACCTCCCTGCTTCAGCCGACACACATGCTCACATGCTCACACACACACACACACATACACCATCTCCACCACCATAGAGTGTAATGGCAAAGCACCAAAGGGCTAATGCCAGCACACTCAGAGCCACATGCACAAACCCAAAACACACACACACAGACAAACACACACACACACACACACACCAGAGGTTCCAGGCCAGCTGGGCCAGTTTGGATGCTATTCAGAGCCGGTCAGACGGTAGCCAAGCGAAGACCCTGGACATCTCCAACAACCCATGGAAACACAGACTGCGTCCAAGGCCCCGGGACATAGTGACAGGTGTGTGTGTGTATGTGTGTGCATGTATGTATGTGTGTGTGTGTCTCATCATTACCACCAGGAGGACAGCAGGGAGTTGTTGATGTACGGATGGCCATACCAGTGGAGAAACAGAGAAAAGAAAGAGAGAAAGAAATACAGAAAGATTGGCAGAGAGAGTGGGGGAGGGAACCACCACGTAGCCTATAAGCCTCATCAGCCTTTCCTCTATGTTTCATTCATCAGCCACTTTGTGTTTTCCTTCTGGCCCCACAGCAGGTCGTTACCATGCAACACAGCATCCCATCCCTCCCCCACCGTGAAGAGCTGCTGACTTCCACATCCACCGCCCCCTACTGGGCAGGAGGCCCAACGCCGGCGCCCATGACCCTCACCCCAACCTCACCCCCGGCACCCGGCTTCTCTCCGCCCTGGCATAATTAGGACACTAACGAGAGAAGAGCGTGAATCCGAGGTTTAGGACGCGCGGCGGATGGTGGGGAGAGGGGGGCTGCTTTGACACCCCGGCCTCAATTACCCAACACTCTTGTCTTTGTAGCGCCGCTACACCAAAGTATCCGAACCTCTGTCATTCATATTTAATAAGCGCCTCTGTGTGTTCTCCACTGCACCTAGCAGGCCAGTGCTGATGCAACACCCCGTACCCCCCCCCCCCCCCCACACACACACCCCCCCCACACACACACTGCTTTAATTAGACGTGGTGATTGTTAATGCATGAATGGCGCACGGCAACCTTTCTCCTGCTATCATCTGTGCTCAACATGTATGAGGTCAGGCTTCTAATGAAGTCTGAACAATAGAGTGTTTCTATTGCTCATCCAACAAAATCCATCGGTTGTTAGCGTTCAATAGTGCAAATACATATGGAAATCAACAAACTGTTGTGGACATGGGACCACAGGGGCTTAACTGCTTAAAGTTCCACTGGGAAGCAAGTCTTCGTGACGTGGTGTGTGTGTGTGTGTGTGTGTGTGTGTGTGTGTGGGTGTGTGTGTGTGTGTGTCTGTGCATGGATGCATTTCTGTTCTTTTCTATATTTATTAATGTATTCTTTCACCTACACCTACAAAGAAATCTCTGTAGGTGTGTGACAGGTGTGTTGTGAGGTGGGTGTCACCCTCTGACAGGCACGGTGACACACATTGACCCCTGCAGGAGTCACATCAGCTGTGACAGAGCATGCTGGCTCAGCACTCCACAGCATGTCCACACAGTCACTTAAATGCAACCTGCGCTGCTTACACTGCCTTGGGGAAAACATCACACACACACACACACACACACACACACACACACACACACACACACACACACGCATGCTTAGGCATACATAGACATACACATGCATGAACACACAGAAACACACACACACACGCACATGAACGCACGCTAAGATGTGGCAGGGACAATGACAAATCCCTGATTCAGATATTAAACCGAAGACAGAAGCGCACACACATCAACACACACAGTAAATCCAGTTAAGTGCACGGCTTGCACCAACATACGTGCATGCAACAGACAGCGGCAGCCAGCAGGAATATTACTACTGAGGTTTGAAGCGGCTCGTTTCTCCTCCTACTGGGAATTTAATAATCAGGGAAATCATCAAATTTTTTCCCATTTTACAACCCGGCCCCTGTACACACACACATACACACACACACACACACACACACACACACACACTCACACACACACACACACACGTGCACACACACGCACATGCAGGCAGAGACACACATACGTTTATCTCTTCTACTGTATTCTGTCTTTTCTGTCGAGGCAGGATCGTGTGCATTCTCAAACTAAGCTCATTTTGTTGTCCTGAATTCTGTTACGGTTCTTGTTGATCGTCTCGAGATTCTGCACAACCTAGTCTCATAGTCCAGTTAGTCACCTGTGTCTCATTTGTGTAATCACAGACCTGTGTCTCGTTGTCCAATTCAGAGTTGTCCAACATTCCCTAGCATAACGTTGCCTACAGTCCAGCAAACTCCAGTCCAGTTTTGAGTTTTAGATTTCCTAATTATCGTTTTCACAATAGATTGTCTGTTTTTATATACTATTTGTAGCAGTATTTTTGTTTGTATTACTTATATGAACTATTATGTCTTAATACGACTGCATTGGGGCACTATATCATTATGTGTCATCCTACGAAATTCCCTTTATTCCTCAAACAAATAAATACAAATTCAACTGGGAGGAGAGAATTAGCAAGCTTTATAATATATTTAGTTTCATTACAGGTACAGCATCACTAGGTTAATTCTGAATTTTATTTCACAAAACAATCTCCCCTGTATGTTTTAGCCGGGGCATCTTTTCCTCCCGTCCTGTGGTCCTCTCTTATCTCTTTACGCTCTCTTCAGGCTTTGTGGTTAAATTATGTATTAAGGTCAATGTCAAAACATGGAAGATGTGTAATCTGCAGGGAATTTCCTTTTATTCATTATTACAGTGAAGGCTGAGCACAACTGTCAGCAAGCCACGAGTGTGCTCAGCATGGAAGCTTGTGTGCACAGCGGGGCCCCACTGAGCCTCTCTCTCTCTCTCTCTCTCTCTCTCTCTCTCTCTCTCTCTCTCTCTCTCTCTCTCTCTCTCCCTCTTCCTCTCTCTCTCTCTCTCTCCCTCTTCCTCTATCTATCTCTCTCTCTCTCCCTCTTCCTCTCTTTGTCTCTCCATATCTATCTATATATCTTCTCTCTCTCTCTCCGTGGGCCCACTTCTCCTCTCCTCTCATCCCCTCCCCCGTCCCCCTCCCCTCTCCTAGTGCATCCACCCACCCACCCCACATCTCTCCCTGCCCCTCACCCGATCCTCCCGGACGGACCCCTGTTGGATTTTACGCGGCGTTAACCCGCCTCGCTCGGGGAGCGCTGTCTTCTCGCGGTGTCAATCTGAGAGCTGTCACGTGCACCCATAGATGCCTGTGTCATACACACGAAGCACACGCCTGAGACCAAGGGAGGAGGAGGAGGAGGAGGAGGAGGAGGAGGAGGAGGAGGAGGAGGAGGAGGAGGAGGAGGAGGAGGAGGAGGAGAGAGGATGGGTGAAGGGTGGTGGTTGAGGTGTGGGTTGGTTGGGGGGGTGGATATGGGAGGGAAGGGGGGGGGAAGGGGGGGGGAAGGGGGGGGAAGGGGGGGGAAGGGGTGTTGCTTTGGGGGCTGAGGTGATGTGTTGGGGAAGAGAAGGGGGGGAGGGAAGGGGGTTAGCTTTGGGGCTGGGGTGGCGTGGTGCATCAGGGGCGGTTGTCATGCCCTCCGCTGTGCAGTTAAGAGTGTTTCTAATCTGGAACGGTGTCAGGATGCAGCGGGTGTATGCAGAGCACTGCCTCTCTTCCTCCCTGGTGTGTGTACAAGAGAGTGGGAGATACATTTGAAGGGGGGGAGGGGGAGGGGGAGGTGGAGAAAAGCAGGGGGATGAATGAGAGAGTGAGGGAGTATGAAGGGGGAGGTAGAGGGAGGGGAGGGGGCATGGGCTGGTGTTGTCAGTGAGCGCTGAGTCTTTATTCTTTGTTTTTTTAATGCCAGGTAAAGTGACATCGTGTCTTTGACAGGACACGTTATCGTCTGCTTTGCTTCAGTTGTCCGCAGGGATCTGGGGGTTCCCCTCTCTCTCTCTCTCTCTCTCTCTCTCTCTCTCTCTCTCTCTCTCTCTCTCTCTCTCTCTCTCTCTCTCTCTCTCTCGCTCCCTCTCCCCCTCTCCCCCTCTCTCTCTCTCTCTCTCTCTATCTATTGCTCTCTCTTCAACACTTGACCCTTTGTTTTTTCAATTGCCATCAATCAATGTCAAAAGTCCCTTTCCTCACGCGATGCCAACTGACAGTTTTGATGCAGCGGCCTTTGTGGTCCATCGGGTGGCTTTAACCTTAACCGTGGCGTGTGGATCTTTACTTTTTAATGACTCGCGGGCGCTGGGGGAAAATAAAGAAAAACAGCCAGGAAAGAAAGAAATAAGTTTGCATCTGGCTCTGGACACTGCAATTATCTTCTGATTACGATTAATTTAGTTAGGGGATTGTGTTGGAATCGCAAGCACCGTGAGCATTACGATTTTAAGAGGAAAGCAGTGTTAAGTCATGTTTAACTATTACATGATTACCTCACCGGGGCCTGTGCTGTTATTAGCCCAGCATAAAATCTGCACACATCCATAAATCTGCATTTTCATAAATAAACCACAATTTGGAGATATGATTTATGGGGTATTCGCTATTAAGGCCGTCGAGGAGGAAAGGAGGTGAGGGGAGAGGGGGGGAGAGGTGAGGTGGAGAGGAGGAGAAGTGAGGTGAGCAGGGTTCCAATAGGAGACAAGTTTAAAAGGAAATCTGGATAAAACGTGAGATCAAGAGCACAGACCAGGCATAGTAGAACAAGGTTATTGCACATATTTACCAAGACCGAGAGAGGGGAGGACAGAGAGAGAGAGAGAGAGAGAGAGAGAGAGAGAGAGAGAGAGAGAGAGAGAGAGAGAGAGAGAGAGAGAGAGAGAGAGAGTAAAAAGGCTGAGGCAATCAAAGGGCACAAGACAGAAAGGCACAAGGAGGGCACGGTTGTCTCCCCTTTGAAATACCACAACCACCACCACCACCACCCACCCACAACCCCCTCGCTCTCTCTCACACACACACACACACACACACACACACACACGCACGTGCTCAGACGTGTCTTTGCTCTCCTGGCTCTCTCCGGGCAGGGTTGCATCTCCGCTCGCTACACCTCATATGTTGTGCTGGTGGAGAAATGCCTCCTGACTGGTGGGCCTAATTACTGGCTGTTGGCTGACCCGCGCCGGGGCCAGGGCCCTCGTCTGAACACTGATTCAACATGAGCCCCACGCTGGCCGGCACCTCACACTAATGAACACTAATGAATTATTATTGCTTCCGTGCACGCTGCCACGACCGGCCGGCAGGCTGGCTGGCTTTCCAGGCCGGCCAATCAGCTCCACCGCAGAGGAACAGAGGGACGTATGAGAGGTGTGGAAGAAAAGGACTTGGAAAGGAACGCTTGTCGGGAGAAACAAAGCGCGCGTACGGTATAGGTACCCTCCACGCACCTCACAAAGCTTACACACGTAGGGGGGCATCTTTAAGTTAGCTCCTCTGGGAACTCATTCAATGCTCAAGGTTAACACCAAGATGGTGTCAGACCACTGTGAGGGTATATGTTAGGGTGGAGGAAGGGTGGGGGAGAAGGGGAACCAGTGAGAGTAAAAAGGATGGTTATGACATTAAGACGGTTAGTTGATTCTGATTCGAAGCTTATTTGATGCAATGCCAACATAGGCCCCAGAAGGTACAGGTTGACCAATATGCAGATGATTCCATATGTTGGTTGTAGGAAAAGCAGCAATTTGGGGTGTTTGAGCCTGAAAATGGAGGTGTATCATGGAATAGTGGGAATCAAATCACAGAGAGTTTTCTGTGTTAGTGTGTGTTATATGTGTTTGGGTTCATGCACAATACATATGTCTGTTGAAACTGTTTCTCTGTCTGTGTATCTGTTTGTCTATCCGTCTGTGTTGATGTGTGTCTGGTTATCTGTCTGTGTGCAAATGAAGGGAACTCATTGGCAAAGCGTAAATGCTGGTTTGTGAGTAACTAAAAAAAAATCCTTGCCACCGTTTGTTCTTTTGATCTGTGTGTACATTATCCCCGGCTCTTTGAATTTCAATTTCACTGTCATGTACGCTCTTTTCATCACAGCCGACGTTGCATCTCTAATAATATTCAACTTTTACGGTCACAGTGGAATGCTAATTAGACTGCTATTTTAATTAAAATGTCCCTGCAGGTTTCCATATCAACTCAGCTTTAACACTAGTTTGTGCACTTTGAGCCAATAAATCACAATTAAACCCCAAAATAAAAACAACTTTAAAAAAAGAAAAGGACTTCTAAGGTGCAAAGGAGCGGCCCTCGTTTGAAATGTGTTTACACAAATTGCTTATTGTTGCCTAATAAACAGCATAATATTAACAGCAATCATTGTGATGCTTCTGAAACAGATTAAATAAGCCTTAATGGATGTCTTAATGGATGTTTCTATTGCTACTATTAAATCCATACATGAACCCGCTAGCTAGATAAAAGTGAATGCTTTGCTGGTTACGTTCAAGGGCGCCATGGTGTTAAAAGCAGTTTAAAATAGTTGGGGATGAGTGCAGGTGTGTGGTAATATTAGAAGCCAACCGGAGTGCTGCTGGTGGCATTTCAGGGCTTATATGTACTTTGCCTTTCATCATGGCATTGAGCGTAGTGATTTGTCTGTCAGCGTGTGCATGTGTGCAAGTCTGACAGTGCGTGTGTGTGTGTGTGTGTTTGCATGTGCCTGCTTGCGTGTGTGTGGGTGTGTGTGTTTGTGTGTATGTGTGTGTGTGTGTGTGTGTGTGTGTGTGTGGGTGGGTGTGTGTGTGTGTGTGTGTGTCTGTGTGTGTGTGTGTGCCCTATACCTGAATCCTTAAGCGGCTGTTTTGTCGTGTGGTTCTGTGCGTCCCATTCATCATGCTGAGAAGAACGGCGAGGCCTGGGATATGAGCACAGCTGTATTGCTCTCATAATCAAAGGTCACGCCAGGGCTCTCCCACCAGAAATTGCTTTACTCGACTGCAAAGCAGGTGCACGACACGTGCATGTTGACATGCACACACACAAAAACACACACACATGCATTGGCACATAGGTGCACAAACACACACAAACGCACATTCCTCAAAAAGATTGGAAATGACGGTATGCAAAATGATCTGATCGATCACGCTTATCTCTGGTTTTGGCTTGTAAATATTTGTTTTACATGTGCTCTATCAACAGATGTCCTTCGCTCTCCATTTCATGACTGTCAACTACTTTTCACCAACCACATTAAAAACCTACCCTGTTATTTTGAATTAGTGTAGGCCTACCCTCTTAAAAAATACACCATTGAAATCATCCCACTCAGGGAAGGGTGATGCTCGCGGTTGGGTTGAGGGTAGTTAGATGGGGGGGGGGGGGAGTTGACATGGATTTGGATGTATATTATACTTTTAAATGAAGTGATGCACATTTCTCTGCCTGTGAGGAAATGAATGTAGGGAAATGTTGAATTAAAGATGTAAATCCTGACACTATGGCTGGGGGTGGGGGGGGGGGGGGGGGGGGGGGGGGGTGATTCCGGGAAGGGACAATGGTCTCAAAGGTCTAGATTATTCTTAGCGTATTCCAATTAACACCATGTATCTTCTTTTATGTTCACTTCAATTAACAGCCTTTACAATTTTTAACTTCTTTTCTTCTCGGTAGTTGGAGAATGTCAGGCAGGCTGATCAAAGGCGCGCTCTGCCGTCCGCGCACCATAGGTAACGCTGCTTTGCATAAAGAAATCTGCATATTGCTAAGAAGCTTCTTCGTTTCATTATTGCATGAATTAGGCGGATGCCGCGGTGAGGCCGTGGTATCTGGAGCTGGTGGAGGTGTGCCGTGCTTGTGGATCCACTGATAGACACCGACATTTTTTATTTTATCAAAACGAAATAAAAATACAATTTGATATTCAAAGCTCTTCCAGAAAGAAATGTTGGCCCACAACATATCAGAAGAAAAAAACATCGGTTATTTGCTGTTTTTATTATTTTTGTGCTGTCTGACAGAGGAATGAAGATAGCAGATTAACTTTTCTTTAGTATTTTTGTATTTTTTTTTATATCAATGGTAATGAATAGCATTCATAGCATTGTCAGTGGTCAGTAGTCCATTTTGAACAATCAAAGTAGTTTATGTTAAGTGCTTTGCTTGGTTTCAGTATTTTTTGTAGCTTTATGTTTTCGATAGTTGGTTAATCAGCCCGAACCTTTTCTGTGTGCATGATACCCATATGTGCATTTGTGTATGTGTGTGTGTGTGTGTGTGTGTGTGTGTGTGTGTGTGTGTGTGTGTGTGTGTGTGTGTGTGTGTGTGTGTGCGGGTGTGTGTGTGTGTGTGTGTGTGTGTGTGTGTGTGTGTGTGCATGTGTGCATGTGTGCATGTGTGCATGTGCGTGCACCTTCTGTGTATGTGGGTCCATACCAGCTTGCGTGTACGTGTGTGTATGTGTGTGTGTTTGATTTCAATACTCAGATTCCTGTTTAAACTATTAAAGTGGAGACAGATGCATATTTGACTACACAATAATAATGACAATAATTATAATATTAACAAACACCTGTTTACTCATGTACAAATGACTTAATTGCATCACACTCACTTAATTACATCACGCTGCCCGCTGTAACTCAATAAATCAATGAACAGATGAAGTGACCAGCAAACAGAACTAGACATTCAGTTGGTTCCTTCATTATTCTATTGATGTCCTCCTAAAGGCTGGAGATATTGAACGCTATTCAAGCAAAGTGCTGACATCATAATAAAGGGCCGACAGTGGACTGGCCAACTGCATGGTGGTTTTCTAGCTAGAGGCTAAAGAGATGAACGGTCCTCATTTCCCTAACATACAGATCAAGGGCCCTGGATGGTCACAGAATGAGGGGACAAAAAAGCTAAATAGATCAGTTGAAAATAGTGCACAGGCTTACATATTGTAAAGTCAGTCAAGTCTCTTATTTTACATTTATTTTTGTTATATGCATGTACTATGTATGGCATTTTGCACATTTAATTTTCCACAAAAATGATGCTGACAATTAAATGTGAGGCCACTACAATACATAACAATTCACAAGAGTGTGTGATTATCATTGTAATTTTCTGTGACAATGTCGGTGTGCTCTTCATGATTTAACTATTATGGAAAAATGTTGTGAAATTCTTAAATTGTTATTGAAAACAGTTATATTTGGTTTAGTTACATTTCTTCATGGACTCTTAATTATAAAGTATCTCTGCTGAGCCTTTATTTTATCATTGAAGGTCGCATCAGCGCTAGATCAGCGCAGAGACACCGACAGGGCAGACCGCCATCTAGTGTTGCGAATGAGGACGTGCACGTCTGTTCTTGTGTGTTACTGAAGCATCAGGCGTAAAGTGCTTGCTCGTGTTTCACTCATTCAAGCACTTTGAATGAGTGATTTCAACACGGGAATCTCATATTCCCGTTGGGATTTTAAGCATCACAAATAGGAGGTGTGCCAGTGTTGAAATCCTTGTATTAAACCTTTAACACAATGTTTTGGCGCATCATTTTTATCATCCAAAAGTTGGAAGATGAAAAAGGGGGCCCTCGATATGTTTCATATTTGTAGATCAGAGATATAAGAAGCCCTAATGGCCGGCTTTCAGATGTTATCCTTTTAGCCCACACAGAAAACAGAGTCATAATCACAGTCTGGTTTAGCCTAACCGCTAGCCCGCTGTGAGAGCTTCACCTCGCCCAGGGAATCCACTGAAATAACGAGACACAGACTCCTGGAGACTCTGGCCACCACCTCCTGTTCTTATACTGCCTTCATCTTTTCACTCTCTGTGTTTCCATCTGTTGTTTAACACATATTAAGTTGTAGAAATGTTGTCGAAACAAACACACACGCATACACGCAAAATAAATTAAGATACAAAAGGGTATTGGTTTCTTTTGCATATTATCGGGTGTATGAATATGCATTGTATGCCAAGTGTTAAACACAAAGACATGAAGGGAGGCCTAACCTGTGTTGGCTCAGCCCCCTTTTTTCCCTGCTGTGAATACCCTGCTCCTTAATAATCACACATTGTTATGACAATACATGTTATTTAAAACACACAAGCCGCTCGGGCACACACATGCACACACACACACACACACACACTTACATGCACGCACGCAGGCACATACATGCACACACATATACATACATATATACATACAAACATGCGCATACATACATACATACATACATACATACATACATACATACATGCATATATACATACATATATACATACATACCCAACACGAACACACACAATCCTCTCATTGCTATTGTTACAGTATATTTGCCTTGTTTTGCAAGGATCAAATATATTTGATATCATGTAATTTCTATGTACAATATTTATATATGTATATATATACAGTATATATATATAATTGCAGACCCAAGCACCTCAATAATCAAACAATTACTGTGCAATAATTGACACCTTGTGTACAGTTTATCATTGTTGAATCAGTCCTGGGTGCTGGAACACACACACACACACATACACACACACACACACTTGTCCTCGAGCCTCATCGTCTAATTGCTTTTCATCGATCCTGTCCGATCATGTGACCATTGTTCATCCTTTTTCACTGGGGTCTCCCCAGCTTGCTGCCCCATCCTAATGTGAAAACTGTGTGTGTGTGTGTGTGTGTGTGTGTGTGTGTGTGTGTGTTTGTGTTTGTGTGTGTGTGTTCATGCGTGCACGCATTTTTGTGTGTGAGTGTTTTGTTGATTTGAGCAATAAACATGTATTCATCAGACATGGGAAGCATTGAGAAAGGGGCGGCTTTTTATTTAAATTTGTTGTAAAAGGAAAAGGTCATGTCAAAATGCATCAATGAGTGATGCATACTGTAAGGCTGCTGTGCTGTGTGTGCGTATCTATGTAAAATGCATGTGAATATATGTATATATCTGGTGAGTACGACTACCAATCATGATCACAAAGAGTTTTCCTCACTGCTCTAGAAGGATTTGCTCTTGTTCAGTCCATCATTGCACACAAACAGTTGACCAGCTGGTGTAAATTGTTTTGTTTTGTCTTAGTGTTCTATCTAGGTTGCTTCAACAGAGGCGCTTCATTAATCAAAAACAGCGGCACACCAGAAGAACAGAGCATGTGTGACTTGGAGAAGATACAGTGAAGTAATGAGCCCTTTGCTTTACTTCCCAGTACAGTGCAGCTGCCATAAGGCTGTTCCAGTAAGGTGAGCCGTGTGGAGGATTTAGTAGTGGAAGACAAGCCATGGACATCATGTGATCTGAGGTCAGTGTCTCTTGGCAGCCGCAGAGTGGAAGCTCTAGTTTGTTTAACTAACGCTGCAAAGCATCCCAAATTCTTTTTTGTTTTTTCGTATGGGATTTTTGTACGGTGTGGTGAGTACGGGTGCACAAAGACACACACACAAACACACAAACACACACAAACATACAAATCCACGCACACAATGCCTGTGGATGTACACAAATGGGCCTCACATGTAATCCTATTGCTTTTTCGTGGTCCCGGTTCATTGGTTGCATATGCAGGCCAGTTCCTGGAGGATCAATGCAAGGAGGGTTCGAATCAGACACGGCCTTTGAAACAGACAGAAGAGACCGTCTCGGACGCAGATTAGAGGTAAATACTTTCCTTTTTCCCAGGTTCACAGTCACTCTCTTTGTTTTTGAGGAAGCCATGAAATGGGCCTCATCTTGTTATGCTCATTAAAAAATATTAACTTTAAATGTGGAGAGTCTTTAAAAAAAAATAGTAGTAGGATTGTGTAGCTTTGAATGTAATGGCCTAATTACAGCAACTTAATGAGGTATTATATGTTCTCATCTCTGGAAAGAACATTGAATGGTAGCCTTGAATAAGACTTTGTATCGGATCCCATTGCAGCTCTTTGACACACGTGAAAGAGAAAACCTGCCGTTAATCTGTTAATCCTTTTTTCAAGTCCCAAAGAACCAGTGACGTTACGATGCTTGTCCAAAGCAGTATCATTCTGTCTAAATCGATTTGCTATAGAATGCAAGGGGGTTCATTGAAATGGTGGTAATGAAACTACCATACCATACTGTTTATGTTAAAGGACTGATGCATAATGGAGCATGTTGAATACTCACAACCAATCTTAGCTTCTAGTTAAACTTTAGCTCATTAACTATTCAAGCAAGTGGCATGCTGGGGAGTTCCGTGTCAGAAAAATCAAGATTAGTTTGTTGAAAAGAAAAACTATTTAAAAGAAAATACACGTTTTGCATATAACAAAAAATAATCATTCTATACTAGACTTGAATAATGATGAATTCAATAGCTATATTATCATTATATATTTTCACCCTATGTATCACCTTATATTATTTAGCATGAAATTGTATGCAAAATATGGATGTCGATTATTCAATCCAAATCATCCAATCCATTCCAAACAATTTGGATTCTGTAAATTCCCTATTAAGGTACGCTGACATTTCTCCTCAGACAAACTATTGCATTTGTCTTGAAGATGTTGATCACCTGTGCAGCTTCTCAGGGCTTGTGTCTGTGTCCTGCTGCATTATGTAGTCCGGTCCTGCTGCACGCGCCTTCCTCTATAGCAGACTCGCCAACCACGCACACACCACGCTAGTGTGATGGAAAAATGAATGATGAAATTCAAGGAGGCCAAATGAAAGAGGAACTGTTTGTGTGTGCGTTTGTGTGTGTGCGTGTGTGCGTATGAGTGTGTGTGTGTGTGTGTGTGTGTGTGTGTGTGTGTAAAATGCATGTGTGGGTGAATTCATGTTTTTCCCGCATAGGTGCATATGTTTGTAGCTGTTCATGTGTGGATGTGCGTGCATGCCTGCATGTGTGTGTGTGTGTGTGTGTGTGTGAGTGTGTGTCTATGTGAGTGTGTGTGTGTGTGTGTGTGTGTGTGTGTGTGTGTGTGTGTGTGTGTGTGCGTGAGTGTGTGTCTGTGTGAGTATATGAGTGTGTGTGTGTGTGTGTGTATGTGTGTGTGTGTTCAAAGGTGAGGCCTAGGGTAAGCGAGCATAGGTTTCCCCTTACCTCCAATAAGTGCAGAGGAGGATAAAAGCCAGCTGTAATGACCTTGGTATAATGAAGTCCCTACTCATTTCCCTGCTTTCAAGCCCTGAATCTGCTATTCCATAGACAGGGGGGAAAGAATGAGGGGAAAATGAAGTAGCTCTGTCCGGTCAAACATTTGCAATTGGCGACATGAACTCAGAATTGAACCAAACTTCCCACGATCGCGTTGTTACAAAAGAGATTACCATCTCTAAATAATGATTAGACAAAACAAATCGTTCAAAATGGGTTCCTTGTCCTTGTTTTTCTTCGGTGACCAATTTGTGTGTAATTTCCCTCATTTATTTAAATTTTTGAAAGTGATGTAATGTGTGTTTGTGTGTATTTGTGTGTATTTGTGTGTGTGTGTGTGTGTGTGTGTTTAGGTTTTTATCTTGAAAGTAAAGGAAGAATCATGTCTAGGAATAGCGTCGAAAATATAGCGCAACAAATGCAATGTTTCAAAAGACCTTTTCCTCTTAAACTTGACCTTGGGGTGCTGTGGCCAACAGGGTTATGTTCCAATAAAGTCTTCCTTGATTTGCTATTAATTAGGGTGCATAGATGTTTTTTCTATTTTTCTATTTAACCCTAGTGGTGAAACCCAAGTACCAACCAGATATTCCTGCCTTATTAAATACAAATAAATAGATGAAAATGATGTGTACTTGGAGTGAAGTGAATATATTATATCACATATTGTTATGTGTGTGTGTGTGTGTGTGTGTGTGTGTGTGTGTGTGTGTGTGTGTGTGTGTGTGTGTGTGTGTGTGTGTGTGTGTGTGTGTGTGTGTGTGTGTGTGTGTGGTGCAGGGTGTGTGTGTGCATGTGTGTCTGTGTGTATTTGACACATATGTGCCCCACTGCCGGGTATTATAAAAACTATGCAGGACAGAGTGTGGAATAGGGAAGAATATGATCTAAATGGTCTGAAAGGACTCCAGGCGAAGTGCACCCCCTACTGGACATCCATATTAGAGTCGACATTCCTGGTTACAACTTACAAATTTTTTGGTATGCATTTTTGCCAGAATGTCTGATCATATGAACAATTTTGTTAAGTAAATATTATCTGTCTGTTAATCCCATTTAGGTCCTTGATCGGCTTCTTCGCTTGTCGGTTTCTGTTGTTCTTGGTTTCTCCATCCTGGCTTCGCACTAGTAGGCCTACTGGCTCTTTCATGAACACGTGATGAGAGAAGTCTCCACAGACCTCGATCATCAGAGGCATTGTTTTCTCTTCTAAAGCCAATCTTGGATTGGAAGGGAGCAAACTTCAGAGAGAGACAGTGATGGGTCTTATAAAAGGAGTCTCCATTTTGCACGGTGTATCTAAATGTTGACGGAAGAGGGTTGGATTCTATCTCTGTGATTTTCTTGAGGAATAAAACCCAGTGTGGCATGTTTATAGTGTATTAAAGAATTAGGAGGAGGCCCCAGCATTGCATTTGAGTGAGATATGATAGTGCTTCGTACTAGGGCTATAGTTTAAAAATAAATAGGCATATCAAACCAAAAGTGTTCAAAACCAGATCAAGGCGACTTGGGGTCAAAGTTAAAACAAGACCAGCAGCAATAATTTGCTGTTTCTTTTACTGATATAGTTCAGCAATGTCATTCTGGTTTATCATTAGAAAACAGGAGATACAGTATAATGTTTCTATTAATTATCCAATGTTATGAGTCCCGATTCCAATACACAATTCATACAACATTTAAAACGGGATTATCTGGAGTGTATAACGGGAAAAAAAGTAAACTCTGTCAAGGTGTAATTAAATTCAAACTGTGTTCCTAGAATTGAATTTGCTTTTAAAAGCCTGACATTAAGCTCTCTTCACACGTTGTCCCCATTCAAACATCTCAATATAACGTTTTCTTTAAGAAATTGAACAACTCAATGTCTTCTTTCCTAGTGTCTGAACACATTTGTATTCCAAAAAGCGATTTGCAAATATTACCATAGATATATCCTACAGCACAGCAGCCACAGTAAATGTAATTTAAACCTTTAGAATTCAATACATTATTTAGACATTACATTATGCTTTTATATTCACTTCCATATTATTTATAGTATGCAGCTGCTCTTGATCAGCCAAAATGGTGATATAAATTTAGCAAACTACTTAAGAAAGTAAACTGCAAAAACAATTCTACAATAAATATTTTTTGCATTTACACTTACACCCCCTGACATAACCCTAAATCAAATCACAATCTCCCGACTACTCTGCAAAGCACAGGTCCCCATTAAGTAGGTACTCTCCGCAGTATCAACTTTTATGCAATCTCCTTATTAAAGCAGTGCTCATCCTACTTCACAGAGAATCCACACACCATATCTGACAGCGGTGAGGGAAACCTGCACACATGAAACCTTCGCTAGCACTTTTCTTAGCTTACCAGCTGTTCCCCCGTGGCTTCAGCATCGGCCAAACCTTTGAAATGTCCTTTAAGGCGTGATAATAAAAAAAAACTGCATGCACACAGCTTTGGGTAAAATCCTATTTGTAGACTGTAATTACACTTTAAAAGTTTCCAAAGTTGAACGTTTCTAGACCTTTGCTTGTTTTCCTCTCATGTGTGTTATTGATTGGGATCTAAAATGCATGTAAAGCATAACAAAGAATAAAGAACAAAGAGGTTTCTGTTTGTGCCTTGTGCCTCAGAAAACTTTGGAGGCTCCAGATTTGTACGTGGTGTTGTTACCAAGGGAAGCAATCAGGAGGTTTCAGTCAATAGCTTTCACAACGGTGCATCGTTCATTTGCACATAACAAAAAAGCTGCAGGCACTTTGAGTGTGTTAGTGTGTGTGTGTGTGTGTGTGTGTGTGTGTGTGTGTGTGTGTGTGTGTGTGTGTGTGTGTGTGTGTGTGTGTGTGTGAGTGTGTGCGCGCGCGTGCGTGTGTGTGTGTGCGCGCATGCGTGTGGGCGTGTATGTTTAGGGGGTATCCTCTATGTCAAGGTCATGTGCAACGGTAGAAATAATGAGTTTTCCCTATATTCTATGTGTAAATAATTGCATAATACTAACTTTTTATGCTTTAAAGAATGAAAAAGACTCGAGTAATCAAACTATACATTTGAAAATAGTTAATAGTTAGTTAATGTCAAAGTGTATTTATGTCAAATAATAAGACAATTTTAAGAATAGTTCGTCATGGTTTATCACAAATTATTTAGGATTAGACATAATGAGAGTGTTGTTCTTGTCATAGACAAGAAAAAAACATGAATACAAAACAAATCTAATACAACAGAAAGTAGGGTAACGGGAGACTGGTATTTGAAGGACAAAATTTCCCTCAGTAAAAACACAAGAACTAAAATCTAGATGTAAGTATGATATCCTGACAATGAAAAACAGTAATGCCACATGAATATGAGCGCGATTCTGAAGCTTGCTGTGTGCGAGTGGGAACGACAGATCTCGCGTTAGCAGTGCTTCCTGAATAACACTGGAACGAGAATTGGAAAAGTTGCGCTAGTTTCTTTGGTCACTAAAATGAACACAAGAGACAACGCTCCGTAAACAACCTCACCATTGCAATATGAAGGTAAATGACGAGAATATTCAGGCTATAGATCCCATAGTTGCACAAGTGTACAATCGATATGTATGTTAATTCACAGTGATCCAAATAATGAATGCTTTACAGTTTACATAGCTAAATGAAATGTCAGCTAGCTAGCAGGTAGCTGTCCTGAGTATAACAAGCAGTATGGTTTCTAAACGTCTAGTGCTTTTCTGAGAACCAAGTAGTTGTTTTATAGGCTAGATACGAATCAAAATGCACCAGTTGTGTTATAATACAATATTTTGAGTGGACGTTTCCAGTCCAGTTACCAGCTGTCCCCAAGGGCTGTTTACTGCATTGACCGTTCGCGCGGAAAATTCAATAGGACGTCCAGAAACAGCTGAGCCTAGTTACACATTAACCAGTGGGCTTTCATTTCAGTAGAGCAGAAGCGTTATTATAAAGCTTGGGTTGATCGTGTTGATCATTTCTGGCTCTTAGTGTATTGGGTAATATTGATTGGGTCTGTGTTTTCTTTTTTCCTCAGGTGCTGTGGTAAGAGAAGTCAATGTTAGACAACATGCCGTCTCCACAAGTTCTCCAACCAGTTGTAAAGCTGAAGGTGGATGAGCTATACCTCAACTGGTTGAGTGACCCCTCCACACAGTCGGTGCTGAAAAATTACCTTGCTCTCATCAAGAGTGGGCAATCCATCGATCTGGGCCATGTGGATGCAAGTGATGCGAGGTTGTTAGCCTTCAGTGAGAACAACAATGTGTCCAGGGGATCTCTCTGCCATAGGACCCTGGCAGACAGGAGGACAACCTCACTCGGTGCCCCCTCCAGCCCCCCATCCAGTCACACACTGCCCTCTGGCAGCAGCAGCAGTGCCAGAATAACAGGACCAAATGGCAGAGCTCTGCGGAGGTCGGTTAGCTCCAAAAAGGTACATCTACATAAACTATATTGCTTAATAAATTGGGATAGTGTGAACATCTCTTGTCGGTCATAGCAACGGATTCATTAAATTATTATTTTTTATTTAACTCCATACTGCCGTCTATTTGATTTAATTGGTCAATAAATATTATATTCCTGAACATGTTACATTTTGAGTTTTAAGCCTGTTATCAAGCGCCTTTTATACATCTATTTTGGGACACTGGCTGTGTATTTGGCTACACAGTCAGTATGTACTTAGTAACAACTTTGTGTATGGAAATGAAAATGAGTTAACTGTTTTTTGCAGTGAGCTCACTCAGTTATTTGTTTTAGCTACACCTAAACTACGATTAGGTGTTAGAGATGCAAATCCAAAAAGTCATACCACATTTATTTTTGTACATTATATCTGCAGTATCGACTGGTTAACATAATGGACCTATTTTGAGTATAGAATGGTTTGAATGATAAACTTTAAACCAGCTATACATAATTTGTACACAGCAGCCATTACTTTATGAAAAAACTTGAAACTGCTATTCATGATGTCACTTCTCCTTCACCCTGAACACAACGTCATCTATGCGAGATGATATAGATTTTCTTGACCTTTTTGACATACCCAATCAATTTAAGAGAGCAAGAATCCCTGGTTGATTGAGCTGTTGGTGGTTGAGTTTTATTCTATAGACCCTCGTCAATCATTTTAAACAAAATAATGGCTGCGGTGAAAAAGTTACAAAATGCAGGTGTAACTTGGCCAATTTCCTCAGGTTTATTTTCCTGCCATGTGTTGTATTTTTTATTTTTTGTTCATCAAAAAATAAACACAGGCAGTAATTTGAAGTTTTGCTGTAGTCGTGGGTGATTATTTCCCAACTCTGGCCACAAGAGGCTGCCGAGTATCTCGTCACTGTATTGTCAGTGAAAAACTGCTCTTCACACTCCCATTGGCCTGGAATCTGGAGCCTCTATGTCTGTTAGCAGACAATTCTCAGCAGCTAAATTCAGACTTTTTCACTGGCACTTGAGTCCTGTATTGTGTTTGTGTTGGTGATCTATTTGGGCAGGGTTAAACATGCCGTGGTTAGTATCTCCAGAGAGTAGTGCTATGTCACTAGGAGGGGCTTCAATTATTTCTGAGCTCTGTTTACCATGAAACAATCAAAATCATCTGTATACTTGTTGTGCATTAGTAGCAGTTGCTTAAGTATCCACCCCCCCCCCCCCCCCCCCCCCCTTTCCAAGCTGAGGAGTGCAGGGTAGAGAGACATGGCCAAACGGAGGTCATTGGTGAATGTGATGACATTGAAAGAGCAGGGCAGCTGGTGGCATGTGCTCTTAGACTCTGCACTTTCTACAAGTTGTTGATGTGTTGAGGGTAAGCAAGCACAGACTCCTAGCTACTCACTGGTGGTTGTCATGTTCTCCATCAGTTCTAAAGACCCGAGAACCACACTTGAAGGTGGCCTCAAAGCCAAGAAGAAATATTTTGATGGGCCAGTTACCAGTGTTCATTGTCTAAACTACTGTGTGATTGCCATGGATTTTGTCAAATATATAATCCACTGTTTTCAACTCTTTTTTTCATATTAAGCAAACAAAGCCACAGGTGTTTTCTGTGCCTTAACTGCCTTGTGTTTTTTTTTTAATGTAGAAACAAAACAATGGGCTGCAAGCATGCAGCAGAAAAAAATATTTTTAGAATACTGCTATTTCATGAGACATATGTTTGCAATGAATTCTGAACTCTCCCTCTCTCTGATTAACATCGGTCCTTGTGCGATCTGGCAATAGCTTTGACAGATGTGAGACAGCTTTTTGATTTAAATATCTTTCTTCTCGGCTCATTACCTGATCTTTGGCCCCACTTATTCCGAAATGGCGCAACTGGTGTGCTGGCCAGTGGGGATTCTACTGTGCCATACCTAGTAGAATGTGCCAATCCCTGTGTCATATTAGGTGTGGAGGATTGCGATCATCGGGTATAAAGAAGTGCTTCTATTTAAAGATGACCAAGGAATTCCTGAATACAAACACATTCCTCAAAGGATTAGTGAAATATTCAATTAACGTCATGCTGATGCTGCCCGGAACAGCTGGTCCAACTCGGACACCAGACACTGATATAGATAGCCTTGGTTCCCTTGTGTTGGCATTAGTTACGGAGAATTGAGCCAGTAGGATGAGGTGTGGCCGAGCATTCATCCCCTGTCCAATTCACTGTAAAACTACTCCCCTCAGATGTTGCTCATTGTCCGAATATGTGGCATCTGATCATTCTCTCTTGCTTAACCAGAAACATCCCCTAATGAAGGTTCAGCATTGAGCTCTGCTGTGTAGATCAACACCTATGATTACTTCTTTGTTATGATTGGAACAGGGCCCCACAGACATTGAAGGCATAACCTTTTCGGCCTCTAGTTATTGTTTTCTTTCTATTAAGTTATTCTATTAACTTGGTATTTGAGTAAATAAATGCTACTTAGTTCAGCCTTATTCCCGCTGTTTGTTTCTCTTGAATTCAAACTGCTGACGCCAATTTTCATTTCTATCCTGCTCTTTTAATTCAACATACCTCTGTCGGCATAGCGACTTTGAAGATATTTGAAGCCAGGGTCAAAGGTCATATCAATTGAGTGTTGACTGGGTGTTTTGAATTTAATACAAATGTGTCTCCCTTCTAATCTTAATCCAACAACAAAACTGACAAATAAAGGTGAACCGGCATTGTCAACACATTTGTTTTGTGGTGATCATGTGACCATATCATTATTGTTGTTCATCTATGACTACATTTCAGGACTCATTTCTCCATCATGTGTTTATTTGCACTTCAACGTATTAGAAACTGACCCTCTAATCCTTCTGTTATAGTGGCGTATGGTATGTGTTAGTTGGTATATTGCAGCCAACTATTAAACCCATAACTGGTCATCCATTTTACTGCTGAATGTCATCTTGAGAAAGCTGACTTTCTTTATGTATGGAAAACGGATGCCGGTCAAGTTTAGTTGAATAGTTGGGCACTACAGCAAAGAATGTGTAAATTTTGCTAGTAGTTATTCTCATGTTAAGCTGGGAAGTGAAACTGGATCACAAAGGTTACTGGAGACTAATGTTTAATGTCAGGTGTGACTGCATTCCGTCTTGGAACACTATCAGAATGTTCTGCATACTAGGTACAAGTGATTGACATTTGAGTGCTAATCGGTGTTGTGCAAGTATTATTATAGCCATGGTCCATCTGTGTGAGTAAGTGGACAATTCAAAAGCTCTGCCTTGGACCTATCTAGGGCCAGCTTTTCACTGAACATCTTACCACTAAATGAGGTATGGGTAGAACATAACATTTAAAAGAAATGACAAATGTTTTCATTGTATGTCAAGAAATTATTCTAAAACCTTTGAATCAAACTGTTTCAGCACTAATATTTCGGACATACATTTTCTTGTCTTGATTATTATTTTCTAACATTAAGAATCCATCTGCTTGGGTCGAATGGTGTTACATATATTTGGTTTTGTTTGACAGTCAAGGCAACATTGACACTTGCTTATTGAAATCCAATCTCTGGCAGGATCTGGCTGTGGGATTTAGTTCTTTGTTTTACAGCCAAAAGATAAAAGCTACATCTTAAATTATTGGTGTTGCATGCTTGATTGTAGCTCAGATTACTTTTTTCAGCGAACCCCTTGAATGTCGGGGTTACCCTCCTTGCATGCCAGCCAGCTGATCTGCTCCCACATCATGATCAGCTTGTTGCTGCCCTTTTGCTTAGCTGTCTATCTTGCTCACAAAGCTGGCCATGTTCACATCCCCAAATCTCTGGCTCAGACATCCGACAGTAGGGGATGGAGCGGGGCTAGAGACCTGGATTTCACTACTGCACCAGTGTCATGTCCAGTGAGTGCCTCCCCTCTCTGAGAAGGGCTGTTAAAGCTCCCTGGTCCCCAGCTCACCAGCTCACCAACAAGTTGCTAATGCTAAAGCTGTATTCAGCATAGCAGGAGAGCTGCAAGAGGTAGGCCTGCTTTGGCAGGTTTAGGAAAAAGCCCTGAGGAACCACTTTGGTTAGGTTTCGTTTACCCTTCACTCTCCTGTTTAAGTTTCGGTTTGCTCCGCCATCATGTAGTACTCTGCTTGAGATCCGCTCCCCTTGGGCAGTAGGTGAAGTGCAATACTGCCTCGAGTCCCTGGTCTGCTCATTAAGTGGGTCATTCAATTATTGCATCATGTTTTGCCAATCCCACTGGTTACTTCGTCATTGTGTAATTTAATGAACATCACATAGACGCGCAGAAACTAGATTTGGTGTCTGACGGGGTCCAAAATGAACACCTGCCACCTGCCAATGGCTGATAGATTTGACCGTTTGGCAGGGAAAACAATTCTGGGTTGCATATTAAAGTAATTGCCCGGCCTGTCGATTTGTTTATATTATTATTATTATTTCTTTCTTTTTTTAGGTAAAGAGAAAACATTCCAGTTTTGGACCCTGGTGTGTGATTATACGATAACACACGTATGCTGGGTCAGCCTCATATCTGATCGCATTGTACTCTGATACAGTGACCCATTGAAGGGTGATCCGTGCTGCTTGTTTCTGGTCCGAGATTGCTAGTTGGACCCATCGATGGCTCTGGGCTGAGTTGGTGAGTGTTGATGTTCACTGGAGCTTGTCCATTCTGGCACTTTCCAAAGGGCACCCACTTCACACAATCAAGTTTAATTCAGAACGTGTGTGTGTGTGTGTGTGTGTGTGTGTGTGTGTGTGTGTGTGTGTGTGTGTGTGTGTGTGTGTGTGTGTGTGTGTGTGTGTGTGTGTGTGTGTGTGTGTGTGTGTGTGTGTGTGTGTGTGTGTGTGTGTGTGTGTGTGTGTGTGAGAGAGAGAGTAAACCAGCTGATGGTTATCTGAAACATGATGAATCCTGCTGTTTAGTGGCGCAGGCTTCAGAGTCAGTTTACTGTTGCACAAACATGTGCTGACGGCTCTATGTGATGCGTGGGTTTTATTCTGGCCCTGGTGCTCTCCCTTCACAGTTTGGTTTCAATTGACAAGCTTTGGGTGGACAACAAAAGCTCTGTGATCCTGTCATCTAAAAATACTTATCATTTAGGTGCTATGTGCTTCTCTATTTACGCCCACGTGTCTTTTAGCCAGTGACGGCAGTGACGGGCCCGCTTTCAACCGCTCCGTGCAGTACAGCCCTCAACACATTCTTTGTCTTTTTGTTTATTTGTGTAATGTATTGACCTTAGTGTGCACGTCTGTGCAGCTTTTATTTTTAATTAGATGTGGGAGTATTTTAACAATAGGTCCTCCCGCCTGAGCACAGCCAACAGTGCTCACCTCCCAGTGCAGGCAACCCTATAGCTTTCATATCACCGCCTTTATGGAGAATTGATGTAATTGCTGACAGGCCTGTATGGCAGCTATGGGAAGCGGATGTTTGTTTGCACCGCGACCAAAAGATACACGGTTGTTTCTCCAGATCTGGTTTCTTGGGTTGCCCAAACAGTGCTTGGTTGTGCTTTTAATAGGCATAGTCTGTTTTCAGCCATCATTCTATGAATTTGACACTCGTCCCCGCTGTACCAACTTGGCTCCTCCACCTAAAATAAGACATGGTATGTTTGGCAGCTCGGCCCTGCAAGAAGAATGGCAACACAAAGAAAGGCCACCACCAGATGGAAGGCACAAGACTAGAATCCAACTTGTCTGCTTTGTGTTGTACTTTGGCCTGCAATACTGGACTCTGCTTTGTGGTCGACAAGGAAAATCAATGCAGCCACATGTGACATTGCAACATACACCCCTATTATTAATAGTCTTGATTGTGCCATGTTTAATCATCGTTTTTGGCTTGGTTTAGAAAACAATGCTTAGCGTGTTGCATTCAAGGCATCCATAGGCGTTCCCGCTTTCAACAATACTACGTAGATACCTGGAAGTCCTGTGAAGCATTGCATATAATGTGGGGGCTATTTGATTGGGAAGCCATTGAAATCTGGGTCTTTCAGGTGCTTGAAGCCCCTTCGATATGTATGTGGCTTCATAACTCGACAACAGGTTTATCATATTTAGCGTTCTTACATAACCTACTCGGGAGTACAGAGGAATGTAAATCACAAAGGGCATGCACATACGCCCTTTTCTGCACTCTCCCTCTCTCTCGTTTTCCACACAGACACACTGTCTCTTCTTATCTCTGCTGTCACTTTGAGGCTGAGGCTGCCTGACCTGCACAGTGTGCTCATGTTGTATATAGACTGGAGCTGAGCGTCAGGCAGAGCTGAGATTGTGTGGCCAGATCAGGACTGGGTGAGGGAGACTGAGAGAGAGAGTGGGGGGTGGGGAAGAGAGGGACAAACACAGTTGCAGCTGCTCTTCTGCATTAAGAGGCTCTCTCCCTGACATAGGACGAGCACGGGATATCAACAGACTGGGACTCGGCAGACTTGGACTCTGCAGACTTGGACTCGGCAGACTGGGGCTGAGCAGACAGGGACTCCACAGACTGTGTCTCCCGCTGCGGGCCTCTTACTGCTCACAGCCGGGACGCTGTGGCCACAGCCCTGTGTGCTCTGGAGGATAATATCAGGCCCGGTGTGCATGTGAGTGCCCTAGCGTCCACGGTCGTGTCAGGCGCGAGGATGAGGATGAAGGAGCTGTCTCTCCGCCAGGACCCGGACCTGCGGAAGGAGCTGGCGCTGCTGGCCCGGGGCTGTGACTTTGTCCTGCCCTCGCGCTTCAAGAAGAGGCTCCAAGCCTTTCACCAAGGACAGGCAGGTGTTTCCAGCACGGCGTCGGGGGGCCACACATTTGTTTGTGTGCTGGTCGAAGGGAGAAGGACCAGTAGCTCACCCATTTGCTAATTGAGTCTCTGATATTGTTTTAAGTTAAATATGAAAATCTCTAAATTGTTTAACTTTAGAGGTAGGGAGTCATGGTTAGTATAGGCTGTTATTGTTGCCTTTCTGTTTCGAGTAAGAAATGCAATTTGCGTTGTGGTAGACCAAAAGCTTGTTGGGATATCACATGATGCCAGTGTATCACAAGGTCAGCAGATGTTCTTCTTTCATTTGGGAAACATGTTGAAGCGGTTGGGAATTGAAACAGCTGATGTTGTTTGTGATGCCCTGTAAAATGATTCGGGCGTATTGCAAACTATGTCATCTGCCGGTTGGAGGTTCTGGTTTAATGTCAGGTATTGGTCCAAGGGTAGGGCCCGACAAAGTGTCTGGGATGAAAGTGTCCTTGTCCAGCTATTTGCTGTTTGACCGCTTTACTGTCCTCAATCAGGCAGCACTGTTGTGAATGTGTGAAATATCACAGGGGCTTAGCAGTTGTGCTCAGGAGCTCCGCTAGTGGTTAGCATGAAGGGAGACAGTGCTGGGGCCGGGGGGAGGCTGGGCCGCAGGAGATGTCTGTCCTTTTATAGCAATACCCATGCACACATGCACATATATATATACACACACACACGCGCACGCACACACACAGTGGACAGACCTTTTATCAATCTGTGTTGCAGACAGTAGGGTGAAATGCCTCAGGACATGTTCAACAGTCAAGAGTGTAAACCTATAAACGCATACGGTTCATCTTTTGACCAAATGAGGTAAGATACATTGAGACATGTGACACACGATCAGCGTTGAATGACGATGTTCTCAAATGCACCGTGTGAAAGTCAGAGATGTAAGATGCTGCTGCTGCTGACATGGTTGGTACATCATAGAAGGATGTGCAGGGCAATCAACAGACACACACAGTATTGGTCTCTATATTAGGTTGATGCAGTACTCCTTCAATATCACTGCAGGACCAGTTGACCTCTTGATACAAAATAATACTAAAACCACTTTGCCTGTAGGCCAACATAGCTGCCTTCCCGATGACTGCTGCCTTCAGTCTCTCCGTGTGGAAAGTGACACAGTGTAGAGGTGGTGCCAATGGATACCATGTCTCTGCAGTATGTTTGCAATGCCCAGTAGGGCTACTTAAATCACACTGCTCTTGAATCAAATTGATCATGACAGGTAGGCCGGGGTCCCAGTGTTATTGCATGATGTCATTGTTGTTGGAGTTTAAAGGAGAGAAGGGTTTCACTGTCCTGGTTGCAAGGGTCGTGTATGCTGCACATAACCAGAGCCATTATGGACAAAGCTGTCATTTTGTTCCCTAAGTCAAAATCAGTGATGTGCACATATATGCACACACACTCACCCACCACTGTGCACCAGCTCTGACACACATGGGTAACTAAAAAGTTGCGGCCCTTCGGATTGACGAGGTTAATGCGGGATGGGAGGCCATCAGACAGAGACCCACTGAGCACAGCCTTGTTCCCCAGTTATGTTCCCATTGACATAACCCCCCGCTGTACCCCTACAGTACAAGCATTAAGCACATAGAGTGCATGCCTTCTCTTTGCTTCTATCTCCAAAACTGTTACTGGCAACTGCTGCTTGCCTTTAATCAGGCTTTCAGTTTTAAACCAAGCCTCTCTGTCTCTGTCTGTCTGTCAGTTTTGTGTGTGTGCTCTTCCTTTGGATACAGATATATCGTGATTTATGTGGTTTGTTTTGCGATTGCCTAGATGAAATGTATACATACCTACACATCAATTCAAGGATCAATTCAATTATAAAACCAAACTCATTGCAACAGCCATGTTTTTCTGCAGCCATGTGTTGCATATTTGTTACGCAACACGTCTCTTCGGACTCTTGTCTTCCAGTGCCCTCCCTGCTTCTATTCAGAGATATATTCCATTATCTTTCCTTATTGTGTCGAAGAGTACCGCCATTCATTGGTTACAGACAGGCTCTTCAACAGAGGCCAGCGATGATTGAATGAGGCCCATTTTACTGATGCACTTGTGTCTGCTGACATGTCCTTATGTGAAAGCCACTATAGATAAATAAATAACGGGCAATAAATGGTATTGAATAATTGCCAATGTGCAGGGCAATCCTTACTCTTCCGGAAGGAGCAGGGAGAGCGGAGCTGTGTGGCTGCCGTGAGTGTGTGGCTGTCCGTCTCTACTGAAGTGTGAGCGTTTAGTTTGTGACCGACCGCGGTTAACCCAGTTCATTCATGACCCGTGTGTTCCTTAGGCCCAGGTGAAGGCGGCGGTACCCGTCGCCCCGGTGCTGAGTGAAAGCATTCCAAAGTTCTACTTCCCACGGGGCCGGCCCCAGGCCAACCTCAACGTCGACGGCCTCATTTCCAAGATTGAGAAAATATTTGCCCAATTCCCCGGTGAAAGGGCCACCATTGAGGAGATGGGCCAGGTTGCCAAGGTGAGTGGTGAGTGTGGCTCAGCGGCACCGCTGCCACCCAGCTCATTATTTTCATTAGCGGCATTAGCCCACCGCCGCACCAGCGTTTGCTGCATTTGAATGCACAAATATTCTCTCTCCCCTTGGATGTGAGCGATGACCTGAGAGGAACCATGGATGCAGTCAGAAACGGTCCAGTCAGCCTGATAACCACCAGCAGGGCTTGTTGTGGCTCCGCGCTCTCTGGCTGCTTTGTTACATTGGCTTCTTTCGGGGATTTTACAGCACAATTTGTTTTACTATGTTTTTCCTTCTCCCCGCCCCCCAGGCCTGCGAGTGTCCCCTCTACTGGAAAGTGCCATTGTTCAACGCGGCCGGAGGCGACAGGACGGGCTCGGTGTCCGTGCACAAGTTCGTGGCCATGTGGAGAAAGTAAGACAATGGCTCCCTGTCAGTCCCCGGCCCCGCCCCGTCCAATCAGTTGACTCCCACCACCAGCATGACTATCTGTTCTGTCTGATGTCGTGGCCTGTCTCTTTTCATTGAAAACAAAAACAAGATATCAACAATCGTGAAGGCAAACCCCCCCCCCCCCCCCCCAGCAGGCCAGGGTGAATAGTCTCTGTTTATGTATAAGATAATCCATTCTCTTTTTGTGCATGACGTTTAAAGACAGAGGCCCTCCTGGGCTCTTGTTATATGGCCTTATGACCTGGACTCTGTGCTGCCTGTGCGGTGTGCTATATGTATGCTGGTGTATTAATGTTGAAGTCTCCAGAGAGCTAGACCAGTCTGGTCTTTTTAGGAGTGCTGCTCTTAAGTGAAGCGGTCCACTGGACTCCGGCATCGTTTCATCACAGGCATTAACGGTCACGGTCTATAATCACACCAGTGGCAAGTCAGAATCCTAATTTCAGAATGCATTAGGCCATGGCCGACCCTTTTGAGGGGAACAGGTTGAGACTCGTGTTCTTGAATTGAAAAGGCCTCAAGAAGGTGAACAGGAGTGAGTGAGTGAGTGAGTGAGCGAGGGAGAGTGTGTGGGAGAGTGTGTGTGTGAGAGAGAGCGCGAGTAAACTGGCAGCCATCTGTTCTCCCTCCCCAGAACTCTTCAGACCTGTCACGACGCTGCCGCAAAATTTGTGCACCTCTTGGCCAGGCCTGGCTGCAATTACCTGGAACAAGAGGACCTTATTCCATTCCTGCAGGTAGGGGCGCGGGAGAGGGGCTCGCTTGGCATCACAGGACGACTGTACTGGGCTGAATTATCTGAAAGTGGAAAGTGCATATTCTTCGGACCGCCCTGAAGAGCTGGGGGACTTTTAGAAGGGCAGGGCTGGAGGTGGGGTATTTGTGGAGACGGGTGGCCAATTAAGTACTGTAAGCTGTATGTGTGGGGAGGGTTTCCTAAACTGAATATTTATAGTCATCAAAATTAAATGGTGGCGAACTCTGACATATAATGATGCCTACACAACGTTTGCAGCAGAATTTGCGTAAAGAGTCATTGTGAACCCCTTTTGGAGAGGAAAACAGAAATGTAATCCACTTGCTGGAATTGCCATGTTAGCCGTTTAATACGAGGTGTTGGTCATCATGTTGATTGGCCGGTTGGGACCCACACTGCACCTGATTCGTTCTGTGCTGCCGGGCCGGGCCGGGAGGGCCTCCCGTTGGCACGGCGACCGTGATGTCGTCTGGCACGCGCCGTTTAATTTGTACCGTGGCCCGCTGCAAATCTCTTCTGACTGTTGTGATGAATGAAAGGCGGATTGCAGTGGAGTAGATGTGACTGTCCCCGCCTGTTTCCTCTGCCTGCTGATTTGTGTTTTTCTATGATTTAATTTCTCCCAGGAAGAGTCAAAGAGGCACGACATAAGGCCTTTTTAATTTCATTGCCGCCTGCACATTCATGTCAACATTTCAATCCAACTGCAGAAACTAAATAAGATGTGTGTGTGTGTGTGTGTGTGTGTGTGTGTGTGTGTGTGTGTGTGTGTGTGTGTGTGTGTGTGTGTGTGTGTGTGTGTGTGTGTGTGTGTGTGTGTGTGTGTGTGTGCACGCATGTGCGTGTGTGTGTATGTGCGTAAACGCTTCGGTTTGGAAGTGGCACAACTTTTCGTCACAAGCATACAAGTTTAATTATTTTGTGATGCAGCATCACCACATGAAAGGAGAGGGTTCATGGCAATGGAAGGAGCCGTGACTTCAATCTTCCCACAGCACCCGGCCCAGGCACCCTGAAGGGGTCATTTCGACCCCCGCCGGACTTTTCTGCCATCAAAACCAAACATTAAGAATTTTATGGCCTCTCACCTCAGGGTCTGCAAGGCCTCTTTTGACAGCAGCCAAATGCAAAGCAGATAAAATCATAGATTTACTCCATGACAGTTCACTACTAGTCACAAACGAATGAAAACAGTCTGTCTCGTTACTCAAGGCAATGTGGACAAAGGCAGCGTTGCGTTATTCCCTTCTTTCTTCTCAAAGACCAAACCACAAAGTACTCGACCAGATGTATAGGTTTATTACAGTTGTACTAGCAAGTGGTCAGTACTGGTTGCCATAGAGACGGCAGGACGTGGGGTGACTTTGCTTTTTTTGCCT
Organism: Lota lota; assembly: GCA_026745465.1. Classification (NCBI taxonomy): domain Eukaryota; kingdom Metazoa; phylum Chordata; class Actinopteri; order Gadiformes; family Lotidae; genus Lota; species Lota lota. Next base: position 3,019,563 of record JACYXH010000559.1, on the reverse strand, counting down.
ACAGGATGTGGTGGACTCTCACTCAGGCCTGGCCTTTCTGAAGGAGGCCTCTGACTTTCACACACGCTACATTACCACGGTGAGGGACCACTACTCTGACCTGATGCAGTGATCTTTTCTCAAGCCCAAACCACAGGGCATAATTAAACAACACACACGCCTGCTGCATTTGCACAGTACAATGTTGTTGTTTTTTAGGGTCGCACTACAAATATGAAGCGATATTTGCGTTCTGCGTACTTTGGGCTTCAGAGTACCGTTTTGCAATGAATTCTCATTTTACACATACCAAATATACACTCTACAGAAAACTGCAGAATGTAGGGTGGTTTTAACTGGCTACTAACTGTCTCTGTGATTTCACTGGCAGGTCACCCAGAGGATATTCTACAATGTGAACCGGTCTTGGACTGGCAGAATCACATGCTCCGAGCTGAGAAAAAGCAACTTTCTTCAGGTGACTTACTCTGTTTCACAATAGTTTCACAATAAACAGCCATCCATGCATTTTCTATTCATTATTTTAACCATTGCCGCCTTAGGGTGCTTTCACACCTGATTTGTTTGGTCCATTTTAATCAAACCCTGAAGCGTAACCCTGGTTCGCTTCAGGTGTGATCCGACCCAACTATTGGAAGCGACCCATAAACAAAGCATTGGGGGTCGGCTTTTGCAGCAAACTGGAAATAAAAGACAAATTCAGCCAGGTTAACGTGGACTTTCTTCTAGATTAAAATAACTCCCTCTCAGACGTGGTTCAATCAGGAAGCATTTGCTTGTGGTCAATCACAAAAACACGGACCTTTTTTAATTATTCAGTGACCAATTAGTGGAAATGGGGTTATTTTTTAATTGTAGGAACACCGAAGCAAAATGAAAAACCCAACGACCGCACATAGTTGCTGTATCTCCATTATTATTGTCAGCAACAAGGAAGCCTCTATTGGACAGTTTCTGTCCAATAGAGGAGCGACCCACTCAACGCGAGGCGTTGGTTTACAATGTTTGGTTCGCCAACAAAGTCCAGTGTGAACGCTCACCAAACCAACTTTACCCCTGAATCGGCCTGAGTCTACCGAACTATAAGTGTGAAAGCGGCCTTAGAATTAACGTAGCATATTGCTCTGTTTCGATGAAGGTTGTGCTCATTAAAAGGGAAAAAAATAATCTGGGCTGAAAGGTGTGACTTTCTTTTCGACGGCTGCAGAACGTGGCCTTGCTGGACCAGGAGGAGGACGTGAACCAGCTGACGGAGTTCTTCTCCTACGAACACTTCTACGTCATCTACTGCAAGTTCTGGGAGCTGGACACAGACCATGACCTCTTCATAGACCAGAGAGACCTGGCCCGGCACAATGATCAAAGTACATACACGCGTGTGTCATACTGAACCACACACACTCACCCAGCTGTCACTGTCTATGTAATCTGTATCAACCAGTCAACACTCATATCACAAGAGTAGTACAGTACAGTGCTTTCAAAATGGCTACTTTGTTGACCACATGCTTAGCATTAGCACCCTTGCACAAGGGGGAAGCATCCAAAATATATCTGCACATGCCGTGCGTTTTATCGTGTCGACTTCTTTTCACTGTGGTTCACTTCTCATGCTAGATTACTTTAATCTCACAGTTGATTGTCAGATCATTATTAATTGAGTCATTTTATGTTTTCCTGAACCCTATTATTATGATTGCTTTTCAGTCTGCCTCCAATTTTGACCACATTTGACTCAATTCTGATTAATCTCATGATTGATGTCCAATCACGACTAATCGAATGATTTGTAAATTCACTTTCAACCCATCATTTGTTTAACTATTTGTTAAATTTATTATTAGGCTTGTTAATATTATTAGTATTAGTATTGTTAGTCTGCCCACATGGGCCCAACTGCACTCCTAGGCATTCCTGGAAGTTTGTTTGTCTTTTCTGGACTCCTTCCCCGGGTTTTGGGGAGTTTTTCCCCTTACTCCCTGGGAGCCTAGCTTTAGGGGGTGTCATCGAGTGTTGGCCTGGGAGGCCCTGTGAGACTGTAATTATGATGAAGGGCGATACAGATAAACTTCACTTGACGGCCATTCCATTTTCAGTTCTGGCACACACACACACACCCTAAAATACTAAGTCGTAATAAATTACAACAATTGTTTTCACGTCTTTCAGTCTTCTACACTCAGATAGGGGGGGAAAACCTTCCCTAGATGACCACACATGCACACACACACATTACTCGCCATATGTTCCTAGTTGATGCTCAGAGCGATTCAGGGGAAATGAGACACAAGATCAATAGAGGAGCAGCACACATACTCTACAGTGATGCAACGTCTGGAACAGTTACCACCGCCGTAGTCGGGTGGGATGGTCGGAGGATTTATACTATCCCCCAGATCACACACACACACACACACACACACACACACACACACACACACACACACACACACACACACACACACACACACACACACACACACACACACACACACACACACACACACACCCCTACGTCCCGCTGATCGGGATTTACGGTCTGCATGGATGGATTAAATGCAATGTGAAATAGCTGAAGGGGAAAGGGAGCGAGGCTGTGTCTGCAAGAGAAATGTGTTCAACTGCATGTGTCATAAATGTTTTCTTTGTGTGTTTTCTTTTTTTGTTTCTAGCCATCTCCAACAAGATGATTGAGAGAATATTCTCAGGAACCGTAACGAGGTATGTGTTTTTCATAAAGTATTCACTTTATGCACATGTGCTTTTGACAAATGAAGTTGCTTCTTTTGTCGGCCTATATATTGCGCTGGATTTTTGCACTAACCCTCTGAGGTCTATCATGTCGCTGGCGACATACAATGATGTACTGCCATGATGTTTACATCAACGTAACTTTTTAAATCATGACTAAGCATAGACTGACGGTTGATAAAATCGCACAAATTTGACATCAGATTATCTCCATTGACTACAATTATATTCCAGAAGATGGCACTGGCTTCCTTTTGTCAGTATAACCTTTTTGTATCAATTCTTGTCCTAAAAGCAGTCAGAAAGAAGTGACAGATCGTGCAGACCTACTTCTACACAGATTTACTAAAGGCCAATACATTGCATTGTTTTGCATCACGTGATTTTGGACAACCAATTTAAACACACAATTGGCTGAAAGGATTCACCCCTCCTTTCCCGCAGGCTCAAATGCGATCCATTCTCAAACATATTTTTTAAATGATCATGTATGTCTACACGTTAGAAATGTATTTGATCGATTCAAAACAGTTTGTTTAGAATTCAGTATTTTTCCTTTTCTGTGTGTTGAATCAGTATCTCAAAGACAAAATAATGGCCAGGTAATATAGATGAGGTTGTGCTTAAAAAATAAAGATAAACTTTATAAAGTATAAACTTTATAAAGTATAGCAAAATGGCCAAAATAGAGAGCGGGGTTACCCTGCAGAGGAACATGTAGAGGGCTGATCGTTAGTGAGGTGGATAGGGTATTCACACAGGTTGGATGCATTCATCGTTCATTTCACTCAGTTACCTTTTTGTTCTACTACATAGTACCCTAAGGCACAGTACAGATAGTATACAGACCCATGACTCGTGTTCCCACTGCTACAGACCTGTATTGGTTTGTGATAAAGCACCTATGCAATTTGCAGCATAAGACTTTTGATTCTTGCCTCACACTGTTCTTATTGATGCCAACTGTTTCTATCGTACACTCTTTGAGACCACAGTGGCGCCGTTCCATTAGCAGCGTAGGTCTACAAATCAAAGGGGTGTCCTGCGAGCAGGAAAATCACGGCGATCGATAAACACAATTTTCTCTAGGAAAAAGTTCCAAATGAATAGCTGTTCAAAGATGTGCTTAACAACAGGATGCATCTGTGACTTGTTTAATGTATCTTTTTTTGGAGAACAATGGGTGACTGTATGCCAATTGCAAATAAGAATTGTGAGCATGAGAAAAGCATTGTGCTTTTGATCGTTTTATGTGTGATGTGGTAAATAAAAAAATAAGAAGGCTGTAAACTGTCCTTGAGCCAAAATAATTGTAATGTAGCCTACGCATGGATCCACACGAAACACATTGTTTGTCAGCGTGAACAGAATATCGACGGGGATTCAGGAGAACCTTTGTTTGCCTTCACAGCTACATAATTTCATCTTGCTACATTTTGAGTCACATTTGTACTTAGTGAGCCCGTCTTGAGCTATCCGATGTTTGGGCGGCTGTGTCTGTGACTTCCAACTATCGTGATTAACCATTCAAAGGTCTGTAGTATCTCTTAACTCCATCAATACAGCATGGTTGGTGAACTTGCTACCTGCTCCAAAAACGGTTGATAAAAACCAGCACAGTATGTTTTAGAGCACAGTGGAAAAGAGGACATGGCCCACCTTGCAGAGAGCTAGAGTAGAAGTGCTGGACGTTTCTCATGAAGCCCGGTCTGTTTAAAGGGCCAGTGACCGTGTGTGTGTGCTGTCCGTTCTCCACCAGGGACAAGCGGGTGCACCGGGAGGGCCGCATGAGCTACGCCGACTTTGTGTGGTTCCTCATCTCCGAGGAGGACAAGAAGACGGACACCAGGTGGGGAGACTCCCACACGTCCCCACACACAGACATTTTTGAAGCATCTGTAAATGTGGCATGCATTTGTGATGTACATTACATTTACATGATACCAATGGCGGTCAATTGTACCAGTACTCCATGCTGGGAACACGAGGTACTGGCGGTCAATTGAACCGATCTGTTAGATCCGTTCCATTGACCGCCATCACCTCTTAGTCCTCCTATTCCATGCTAGGAATAAGAGGAACTGTTGGTCAACTGAACAGATCTGTGAGATCGGTTCCATTGACCGCCGGTACCTCGTGTTCCCAGCATGGAGTACTGGTTCCGCTGCATGGACCTGGACGGGGACGGGGTGCTCAGCATGTACGAGCTGGAGTTCTTCTACGAGGAGCAGTGCCACAAGCTGGAGGCCCTGGGCGTGGAGCCGCTGCCCTTCGAGGACTGCCTCTGCCAGATGCTGGACCTGGTCAAGCCGGAGGTCGAAGGTCAGTCAGCCCCCACCTTCTGGGCCCTGTCGACGTGTGTACGACGTGTGTGCGTGTCCAGACCGTAGACTGAAAATGAAAATGTGGACATAGTGTTCCGCAAGGTCACCCGTTGGTTTACACATGATCGTTTGAGGGTGTGGATTTGCCGTTGTTTGAGATTTTTGCAGTCAGCAGCAGAGACGACCCATATTTGACACAATGAGGGCGGGAGTTGAACGACCGCCATTCAGATTCAAGCCTTAATAACCTTTTAACGAAGTAAAACTGTCAAACGGGAACTCTCGTAATATGGAGATGAATTAGCCACTGAGATCCTAACCAAGAATCGGTTTTGTATTACGAGAATGAAATCAAATTTTTCCTGTTGACTTAGAATGGTGGCAGGTCATTCCTGCATCCAACCACCACAGGCCACCTATAGGCCGTTAGAGGAACTACATCTTAGTTGCTTACGCCAGGGCTGCCGCTTCCCAAAGCGCAGACTCGGATGGTGCTGTGAATGCTTTATCCCACTCGGAAAGTTGTAGTCACGGTATCCCCAACATCAGCGGTCCGCCTTCCACGTTAAGCAGGGGACGACTGTGGCAGGAATTTGACCCTGATCGAAATGTCTGGCACGCCATACCAACTGACCTTTTCAAACATGTAACCTGAGATGGAAAAGCATTTAGTTATTCCCTTTTAAACCATGACATGGAGCAGCAGGGCTTTTTGTCTTTAGTCACCGTCTCATGGCCTCCTAGGTCACATCACGCTGCGGGACCTGAAGAGATGCAAGCTGGGTCACGTCTTTTTCGACACGTTCTTCAACATCGAGAAGTACCTCAACCATGAGCAGAGGGATCCCTTCTCTGTCGTGAGGGTAATATATGATCAATATATGATATATTATCAATATCTTTCCTGTAGAAGATGTATATGAATCCCAGTGGGGATATTAAGTCTCTGCATTTATCCCATCCTATGCTAGGAGCAGTGGGCTGCCACACAGAGTAGTGCCCTTACCTTGCTTATGGGCAGGGCAGGGGCCTGATGTTTGTGGTGTGGGGGGAAACCAGGGAGGAGACATGCAAACTCAGAACATGCACACAGAAAGGCCCCAATATTGGACAGCATTATTCCCTTGTTATAAGTGTGTGTGTGTGTGTGTGTGTGTGTGTGTGTGTGTGTGTGTGTGTGTGTGTGTGTGTGTGTGTGTGTGTGTGTGTGTGTGTGTGTGTGTGTGTGTGTGTGTTGTAAGGAGCTGGAGACGGAGGGTCAGGACATGTCCGACTGGGAGAAGTACGCAGCAGAGGAGTACGACCTCCTGGTTGCTGAGGAGACGGCCGGCGATCAGTGCAATGAAACGTAAGGCCGGCCCGTCTTGACTATCTATCTAATTGGTAAAGTTCTTGAAAAGATTGGGCACATGATTCAATTAGAATAAATCCTAAAGGAACTATCCATTGAACAGATGGCACTAATATCAGCATATAAATACAAGTGGCGAGGGGGGACATTTGGCGCATGGCATGCTGCGGCTTGCCTGTACCCCCCCCCCCCCCCCCCCCCCCCCCCCCCAACAACTCTCACTCACTCACTCACTCTCACAATTAAAGTATGACACACACACCAACTACCACATCTCTCTTTTTCTGTCTCACTAACTCCCTCACTCTCACACTCGCATGAAATAATTGGAGGAAAAAGCAACAAATGTATAAATGTTTTAACACAAATAATACTTATGTTTAATTTAGCAAAAACACAGTGAAAATGTAATTGAATAAATATCTTTCTAAATGCCTGGGCATAGGCCGCATTCACAGCTTAAATGGAATGCTAACAACTGAGATACATATGACTTCCTATTTACCACGCTTCAACAGATGTGTGAAGCTAGACGGGCAATGAGGTCATACACATCAGAACACAATGCATTTTGCCAAGACATGCCAGATGAGTGTTGACGGGCACGCTGTGTTGTGGCAGTTCTTTCAGGGCTTGACTGCTAAAGACAGAGTGCTAAGGCAGGCCAGGTAAGACACTCTGGGCCACCATGGAGCGCTTAGCTCCCAATCATCCCCCTGTTCACCTGCAGCCAGCCTCATCCACTCCCAAGCCCCCACCAACTGTAAACCCCACACTCTGACACCCTGCTTTCCTTCAACCCACAGGTTGTTGAGAACTCCAGTCCAAAGTCAGCTGGAGCATCAGGGTTTAAACCTGCGCTATGTAACTTTTGCACTGCAGCTATTTAAATCATTAAAACAATATCTGTACTAGGAAGTCTCTAAAGAATAAAATGCAGCAATCCATCCAGGGATTCTTTCTCTATAAATCGCTTTATTCTGGTCCACTTTTGCTACAAATCAACCCACTAGAGACTGCTAATGGGAAAACTAGCATAGTGCAGGTTTAAGTGTATATTTGGGCCTCATTGAGCAACGTCTCCTAGACCACATTGCTCTACAGGTTGGCTGGCCCTTTGCCTGTGCTGGCTGAATTGGTACTCACTATTGTTTGAACCTGGTGATCCTCTGAACTCTTCCTCACCCTTTTTTACACCCTGGTGTTCTTCCAACATAATCTTTATTTTGTTTTACTTTTGATCCTTTATGTTACAAATCACTGAGGCTTTTGCTGGCCGTTGTTCCTGACCCGTCTTCCCTCAACCGTTCCCTGCAGGTACGACAACCCCCTGAGTCCCATAGGCCAGCACATCTCCACCGAGCTGGGCCTGAGGACAAAGAAACACTTTTTTGAATTCCCCACCGCACACTGCAACCTGGACCTGGAGGATTACAAGTATGAGGACGACTTTGAATGACCCCGGTGGCTCCCGCCTTCTGCTCCAAGCGGAGGACGCCGTGAGGGCAAAGGAGCGGACAAGCCTCCAGTGTGTGTGAACGGCCCTAGGGTGGAACCTGCCTGGACCTGCAAGCCATAGGAGACGGCGTGTGAGGCGTCAACCGAACCAAAACGACTCCACAACATATTTAATACAACCAGTGCCACTGTCACCTTTGACCCACGTGGGGCATCACAACCAATTTCTACATCAACTTCATTCTTGTATTCTAACTTTCACCCAGCAAGTGTTTCAGAGCGGGTTAATTCGGAGGTGGTGCGTCTGAAGTTCATTGAGAGGCTCCACTATGGAGACCAGCAGTCACCGATCACTTCACTGTGAGCACCCTGCACATTGAAACGCATTGGATCACTTGAAGGCGCACCGCGTTTCATGTAACTCCGCTTGTCCGCCATTAAGCATTGGAGGAAAACGGCTAATGGGACATTCCAGGGAACCACCAACTTCAACTACTGCTACTGCAGCAGGGGGCTGAAGATAACCCTTCAATGCTAAATCAGCCACAATTTGACCTATTGTGTACAGGTGTGTGTGTGTGTGTCTGTGTGTGTGTGTCTATGCATTTGTGTATTTTGTAAGGTATCCATTTGTAGTGATACAATACCTGTATGTAAGGTTTAGGATTTGGTGCGAGAAAAGGAAGTGATCAATTGTATTTATAAATGGGTGTAAATATTTCTGTTTGCTGTGCTGTAAATGATTTGGGAAAATGTCTTATGAACACTGTTTTATATCTAAGAAAAAAATACATTTTAAATGTATTTCAATAGAGAGGATTCATTTTTAACTTGTTTTTTCTTCAAATAAAACTGTCTATTTATTGGATGGTATTGAGTTAATGTTTGTTTATAACTTAAAGTTGCTGTATGTAAGAGTAAATGGTACAGACATCGGGGATCGAACCCAGAACCTTTCACCTGGAAGTTGTTTGCATACATGGATATAAAGAGGCACTTAAGACTTGGTAAAACAAAAATATATGCATGTAGAAAAACGGAATCAGGCTTTGAATTTATTTACAATGCAACAACTGTCTTTTCTAAACCAAAGCAGTTGGAGAGAGATAATTTCCAAATCCTTCCATGGTCTTTTATTGACCATCGGTAGAGAAGTGTTAAAATGTTCTGTGTTAAATAACCCAACTGTCGTGATGAAACCTCACGTGAGGTATTTAAAAGTATCCAACTATATTTCTGCATTTTCCAATACAATCAGAATTCAAAGGCAGTTAAAAAAAATATTACACACAATTCCAAAGTATATCCTTATATGCAAGTTACCAGTACCAATAAGCACATGATTTAATGAGTAAATAAAGGAAGGAGCTTTACAAAACAATTTACATGTCCAAAAATCCTCTGGTTGCAAGCCCTCACCTTTTTCCATTTGGGATAAGGTGTAATTCATTCAATTTGGAAATATTGCTATGCCGATCCAATGCATGACCACGGAGAGGTCAGGACATCCCATCCTCCCCATCATTTGTGGCCTTCTACTTTTTGGGTCACAGGTCCACTTCCACCTCCACGATTTCATCGCCTGTCTCTTTACCGCTGACGTGAAGTTCCTCCATTACCTTCGCCGCAATCCTCGGAGGAGGTTCAGTGGAGACAGGTGAGGACTCTGCCTCACTCCTGTCCTCTGGAAGGCTGTGGAATCGGGTCGACACTCAACCGACTTGTACATAGATGAAAGACTATTAGTTCTCTTAACACTATTGAGAGCTGTGGCCGACACTTACCTTGAAGCGACACTGGCTTTATGGCTTCTGCTGTCCACTGGGCTGACCTGGCCCTGATGCTTATTAGCTAAATGAAAGAGAGGAGATGTGTGAAGCTAGCATTCGGGGAGTTCCAAAGAGGGGAGATAATAGAGCACCATACTTTCCGACGAAGTGTTGCGTTTACCGTAAGGCGAGCGGCTGGGTGGGTGAGGCCTCCTGTCGGAGCTGACGTAGGAGGCTACGTCCTCGCCCTCGCCGGCGGTGGCCAACAGCGAGGCCCTGTAGTAGATGAGGGGCTGCCAGCAGTCCTCTCTCAGGTGGACCACGTGGTCCGCGGTCTGCCTCTGTAGGAAGCAGAAGCTGGACGGGCAGACGAGGAGACCGAGCCCATGAGCAGATGTGAAGCCAGGGGTTGTTGTGAACATTGCTGATATAAAACTCACTCTATATTTGGTAGATATGTTTGGCAGAAATATTTTGATCTCTTACAAATTTAAAATTTCCTGGACTTCTGCGTTCTCACCCACATTGCCCATCTGTGACTCACAAACCATACCTTAATAAAATGAGGTGTACTTAGTCACAGAGGACCAGAATATGTCTCTAGAGATGGTTCAAACATTAACTTTTTTCCAAGATAAATAATTATCTTGTTTACATCATTTGACCCATGGGATTGCAAGGAAAAAAGGGAGCTACTTTTGGTATTAAGAATAATAAGAAGGTTTGAGGGAATGCTCTGATCTCTATTTCAGCCCAGTATCCTAAGAAAAGACATCTAATAGCAGAACTAACCATACTGACTCACAGGGTTTTCTTGTCTGGCTTGAGGAGTTTGCTGGAGAACTCGCTGAGGATGGTCAGGTAGGTGAGGTATGGAGGGCAGGCCACGTCGGGGGACTGGACGAACCCGCTGAATACAAACTCGATGCCGCTCCTGCCAACGCATTAGAGAACAAATAGAAAGGCTTTAGGCCAGATCTAAGATTTATGTATGGCTTATTTGATAGGGACAGATACAGCATACATAGACAAACTGAGAAAAGCTATCCAATGCAGGCATCCTAGCTTTTATAGCGGAATGCTAATTTGCAACATGCAACCCTGGAAGGGCTTTTGTGAAAATACACATTTGTGAATCGACGGGACGCAGCGCCCACCTGTGGATCATGGTGACGGATTCGCGGAACTTCGCGGGGTCCCCGAAGGTGAGGGCAAAGCGGCGAGCGAGCTCCTTGATGCTGGTGAATGTCTGGACCCCCGGCTGCCCCCCACCTCCACACTGCTGCTCCTGCTTCAGACGCACGTACAGCTGGGGGCACAGCGGGAGTGTGTGGGTGTGCACAGACAGCCGGTGAACTCAGTGCTTGGTCTAGACGGAGTCAGACATCGCCCAAGCGTTTTCTTTCTCTATGATGAATGAATATAGGGGTTAAAAGGTATACACCGTACCTCTTGCAGACAGAGCAACAGCGTGCGAGCACTCCCGATCTTATCCGTTTGCCTGGTCCTGTACAGAGTCTCCTTGATGATGTCACCAAAGTCATTGTAATACTGCATGGGGGTAGATGAGAGGTTAGAGTAGGTTTAATCTCCGATCCATCGGTCCTACTATGATACATGATGGACCGCTATGACTGCACAGAACCTGGGCCGGAAACCCCAAAACTAAAAGGAGGCGGAGTTACGCATTGTCACCGGTTTGGTGATGGAGATATTCGACAGGAGGGTACCTTGGTGTAGTGGGTGAAGACAACGGAAGCCATGCTCATCTCCAGCACGCCGTGCACCAGGAGCTTGCAGTAGGCGGCCAGCAGGGTGCGCCGCTTGTGGTGATCCTCCAGCCTCTCCACTTCAGAGGCGTGGCCGACTGCAAAAATACAAGAGAGGAATAAGTGGTTGTGGCAGGCAGGCATTAGGAACAAAGAGATCAACGTGACATGAGAAGATATACCTCACTAGTATGAGTGAGTATGAGGAGAACAAAGCGAAGAGTGCTAGGGATGGCGTTTTGTCCAGGCTTGGGACAATGGCTTGAGCAGGTGGATATCAAAGATAGCGCAGGCGCAGAGTTATGGTTGTGACACCATGTGGCTTCAATCTTCGGCCGGACTAATAAAAAAAGAAAACAGACTCGGGGAAGAGTTTATGGAATTTTCCCACGGAAAACGCGTTGGCCTGTCCTGCGAGTGATCCCTGATCCTGCGCGTATTATAACGTGTCTGTGCAGCATAAATGTAGCGGAGCAGAAGCCAATAAAACGATCACTTTTTACTATACGTTCACAAACCAATAATGCTGTATTGCATTTGTTTGAACATTTAAGACGTACTGCGTCCGGGTGGATAGCGACTGACTCCTTTGGCCTCGTCTGTATGTGGTTTGCGATAAGCCTCCGAGAGCACAGTATGTAGTAAAGATAATGCAATATTTAAAGTAATAGTTGTAATAAAACCGGGAAAAGTAAACCATTCTAGTATGGTCTAGTGTATATTTATATTTTCCCGTCGTGCTATAGAAAAGAGCATTCTGTGACATTTAACTTATTCCAACTGATCAGTTTAATGCTTTACAGGATAGAGGGCCAAGCAAATGTTCCAGCTTGCGCCACTTTGCATAACAAAAGCACAGTATCACTTCAAACAAATAATTAGTTCCATTTTCAGTCAAACGATACCAAGTCTTTCCAGCTCGTTCAGGGTTAATTGCTGGGTCATGTTAAAAATCAAAGCTCCTTGAGTCATCTGGTAGTTCTGTGGAAAGTCATTAGGCCGATGTAGTGCATTTAATGACTGCATGTATTTAATAGGAAACACACACACACACACACACACACACACACACACACACACACACACACACACACACACACACACACACACACACACACACACACACACACACACACACACACACACACACACACACACACACTCTGGTGGACTGAGACTGCCACCTGCTGGACACAAGCCATATATCCTCCATCACTTGGTGTGTCCATGGGATTAGCTGTAATACACGACTGCTTTATAATTTATACTAGGTGGCAGCTCTTAGGCAATATGAATATGAAATAATTTGTCATTTAAAATTGTTTAAATCATCACTCAATCAATCAATCATCAATGCTCCGCTGTTTCAAAAAACGTGTTCACGTACACGTAAACAGGGCCCCATTCGGTGGGAGGAAAAGCTTTCTTCTTTCGTCGGTCACATCACTGACACTCTACAAAAGGTGCTGTTATAGATTGCCAATCACATTGTCCTGTTCTTCCCGTCTCATGATGAATTCCGTAACGCTGAACAACTGAAATGCACTTAACATTGTCCAGATGTAAATAAAGAATACAAGTACTATGAAAAAACGTCTCACCTCTGCTGTGTGCATTGCTGTCTGGTCCCACGAACACCTGCTCCAGGATGAAGGCCAGCAGCGCCCTCTGCAGTCTGGGACCGGGGGTGTAGAGCAGCGGACCACACGACGTGGGCTCCCACACATTCAGCTGGTAGGAGTGAGCCGTGAGGACGTCACACACACCTAGGAAAGCCTTTGTGTGTGTGTGTGTGTGTGTGTGTGTGCGGAGGTGCACACGTGTGTGTGTGTGTGTGTGTATGTGTGGAGGTGCACGTGTGTGTGTGTGTGTGTGTGTGTGTGTGTGTGTGTGTGTGTGTGTGTGTGCAGAGGTGCACACATGCGTGTGTGTGTGTGTATAAAAAGAGGGAAGGGGATGGAGAGGAAAGGACTTAATAAACACAAAAGTATTATTGTACAGCAGATTGATCAAAAGTGATTTATCGCAATTTCAGACACGATTTGACACAATCCTCCCCCCACCCATTCCGTCATACCTGCTCCTTAACGCTGCCGTCAGAGTGGGAGAGACATCGGTAACTCGTCTCACAGAAGGCACTCAGCTGCTGCCTCTGAGCCACCGCCTTCTCCTGGTGAGACACAACGCCCCATTGGAGGGTTCAGAGAGAATGGTTCAACGGGGGCGTGTTCAGAGGAGCACCAGGACTAATAGAGCAGCAGAACAGCAGCACTTGACTGAATAAAAATACAATTAACTATTCCTAAACAAAAGTGTTCAGTGTGCATCTCGGATGGTCACGAAGAATAACTGTGTTTGCATTGTCAACGAGTTGTGATTTTGTTTGCGCATCATTATCATCATCATCATTGTGGTTCGCTTTTCAACATCACTGATGTACAGAAGTGTTGATTCTATTCCACTGGTACGAGTGCCACCATTCCCCTCGCGGGGGAAGGTGTGAGTGTGGAACAATGAACTCACTCTGGAGGTGAGCGTTTTCCCACTGGTGTGGAGGTTCCACAGCACGGCGTGGAACAGGCACTGCAGAACCTCCAGAATAACCTTCAGACAGAAGTACAAGCAGAGCAGGATAAGACCTCACACTTAGTACAGGTATTCTTGTAAAATTAACCAAATAGTACCAAAAGCATCTTTCTTTCAATCATTCCAAGACAACATTCAACATATCTTTTCACACCTTTTTGTTAGGATTGTAATTATTTGCCTAATGCTGCCACCTGTTGGCAGCGTTTAATAACAGATTTCTACTTTCTGCCTGCTGATTGGACTCTTAATGAATGCATAGTGCCAACAGTGTAGATGGTATATCTTTTTAGAGGGAGGTTCTGTGGGTACCTCAGATGGCACTCCACCCTGCAGGCACCCCACTGACAGCAGAGGAGACAGCAGTTCAAACAGGTCCCACTGCGACAGGTCGTGGCCACTGATCAACCACACACACACACACACACACAAATACACAAACAACATATGGGTTAATAATCTTGGTTGCAGATAAAACATGGTCCAGCCAGTTCAACAGGGAATACCAGTCTTGTCTTACTTGTAAAACGCTCTGAGCTTCCTCAGCGTGGACAACATTTCTCCGGTTTTGTCGTTGTTGGCACAGAAGGTGTCATCCTAAGAAAACAGTCGTGTAAGCAAAGACAGGTGAGTAGACGTTTGCCAGCGAGGTTTGTGTATACTTGATTTCATTTTATTTTGTTTTATTTTAGGTTCGTTTATACACTTGAGAGTGTTGGAATGCTTCTTTCCAAAGTGGACATTAAAACACGTGAAACAGTACACACCAAGACTTTGCCTTGGCTGGGTTCCTGCTATAACTGTATCTAGTGTATATACATTTCTAATTGAATATTTGGAAATCTGCATTGCACACACACACACCTTTAGGGCATCCCCCAGCTGTGAGGTCAGTCTGTCCTTCCAGCATTGGATCAGGGTGTCCCGGGCAGAGCGGGCCGTGGGGTGCCAGGCCATGTCCTCCCCACACAGGCGCAGGTAGGCACGGGAGACCGCCTCCAGCACGCCGGGGGGTCCGGAGGGGTGGTCCACCAGGGCCCCCATCTCCGTGATCAGCTCCTCTGACGTTACCTGGAGGACAATAGGAGGGCATCATGGACTCACACACCCATTCCCCTGCAGCTGTTGCTGTCATCGAGGCGTTTCATTAATATTGTGTCGTTTCTCATTCGTTGTGCTTGATCTTAACCATGTGATGGGAGTGATATGTTTATTAGAGAGAGGAGAGAGATGTGTGTGAAGGACCTGTGTGTTCTCGGCTGCAGGACACTCAGGGAGGAAGTACTGAGGAATCTTCATCAGGGAGGCCACCGCGTCCCAGCGGCCTGCAAACTGACCAACACACCGTCGTTGTCATCATCATCATCATCATCACCATTGTAATCATCATCATCAGCACCATCATCATCAACATCCTCACTATTAATATAAAGATAATACCTTCGACAGCAGCTTGGGAAGCGTCGTCAGGAAATGCTCTGTGAGTTTGGCGCAGTCGTCCAACTGAGTCTTTCTCTCCTTGGCACTCGATACCTAGATTGATTTTGATGACGGATCATCAAATGATAACCTATGAACCTGAAGGTTAATTCATTTACCATTAATTAATATTAGTCAATGCAGTAATAAGCATTATTATATAGCATAAGCAGAGGTGTTAGGATTAGGGTTAGGGGTAGGGGGTATCTAACCCTAACCCTATTAAATAATGTATCCACCATTAGTAAACATAAACACAATTTAAAAAAATGATAACTAGATAATTAGTTGATTATGAGTTGTTAATTAACAACAACAATGAGTAGTATTATTATGATGATGATGATGATGATGATGATGATGATGATGATGATGATGATATATTACCTTTTTGCCTCCACTCCTGCCCACCAGTGAAGGTCCCTCAGCAGCCTGACGCACAGACGCCACCAGCACCTCCACCACAACCGCCTGCTCTGCCTCCGTCAAACCTACACACACACACACACACACACACACACACACACACACACACACACACAGTGTAATCAATTACATTATGAGCTTTGGGGTTGTAGTTGAAGTCATTTCTTAGCTTTTGTTGCTGTTCTGTGGATTTGTCATAGTACATATTAACTTAGATTCACACATAAACTAATGAAAAGTAATTCACTATTAACATTTAGTATCCGATTTAAGTCCACCCTCTTAGCCCTCATTCCCCACACACACACACAACCCAGGTCAGGCAGACCTGTGCTCTGTGGAGGTGGCTCCTGCAGCAGTATGTCGGAGAGTGTGGGCCAGTCTTTGAGCAGTTCACCAGCACAGTCCCACAGACCGTCCACCAGGTAAACCACATGCTTATGGAGCTGTAAACACACAATGGACACCCCCATTCAAAACATATCCTAGGTGTAGGCGCTATCATCCAACATGTTCAGGCCAATCCTGTCTCCATGAAGACTTAAGAGTTGGCCGTGGCATGCGGGCCGGTTCGTCAATTAAACAACAACAGAACAATTGGTGTTTTTCCTCCAGCGACCTCGCGGAAGACATCCGTCACCAACGCCTCACCTCAGACTGCATGTAGAAGGTCAACAGGGCCCTAAGCCTGACCATGGTCCGCTCCGTGTGCACGTCTGCACCCTCACATGCATCCTCCTGACCTTTAGACCCAGGGGCCGCCACGTTGAGCAGCCTGCGGGACAAATGGACCTCAGACGTCAGGGCGGCAAGGCCAGAGTTGAGCCTCTTTATTTGACATCGATTTTTGAGATTTGTTTCCACATTGGACACACATAGGTTTGCGGTTTACCTCGAATAAAGCAGTTCCCCAGCGAGGGTCGCCAGGGGGCGCTGTGACGAGTAAACAAACTGATACAGCTGCTGGTAGTCTTCCTCCTTCAGCACCTCCTCACACGACCTGGGGGCAGGAGCACACAAAGAGCAGGGAAATGGAGAAGAAAAACAACCGGGGGTGGAGGGTGGGGGGAGGATGGGTGGAGAGAATGGGAGGGCGGAGGTTGTCTACTCACTTGGAAATGAGAATGAGGAGTTTCATAGCCTGCACCGCTACTTCGTTGTCCCTGTCCAGCGTCATGGAGATGAGCCTGCCCTGAAAGGCAAATCAATTCAACTTTATCTGTAAAGCACATTTCATACAAAATGTTGTGGTTGAAGGTGCTTTACAAAACATACAATAAAACAATTAATAATGAATATCATGATCAAATATAATTAGTGCAATAAAATAATAAATAAGAATATCAAAAGAAGGGAAATATAGGGAACAAATCAAGTAAACAAAAAAGTGATGAAATAAAATAAGGCCTTCATAAAAATCTACCCCTTTGTAAAAGTGAGGACAAACATTTGCGTTTTGAGAATGTGCTCAAAAATGTCTGTTGAAGTAATTCCAGAGCTTAAAAGTATATCAGGAGAGGGCAGCTTCACCATATGTGTGTGTTTTTGGTGTAGTGAAGAGCTATAGCTATATATACACGTGACTTCAGTATACAAAAGGGGTTTTCCTCACTTTGAAGCGGCTGGTGAACAGGTCTAGTTTGGTCAACAGAAGAGGGTCTCCATACAGACCCTGCAGGCCCAGCACACACTTGAGTCGCACTTCTGGTATCTGGAGGCAACAAACAGATCACGGTGGACGCGTTGATGAAGAGCTCCCCAGAACAGTAATTACAGTTGTATGACGTATAGCATAGCCCACTCACAAAAGGGATATATCTAAAAAAATACCACAGCTTGATTCATGGTGTGTCAAGACTTTCCATAGGTTGCATTTACCTTATCGTGCATCATCCAGCCTATGTATTTGAGGTAACTGTCATTGAGAAATGCAACGCTGTAGAGCTTCATCCACGAACACAGTTCCTCTGTACACATGGAGCGGATCTCTGGCAGCACGTCGCTGTAGACGTACACACGTACACAGACACAGACACACACAGACACACACACACACACACACACACACACACATACAGGTACAGTCAGTGACACGTACGGCTTGCTCAAAGTGCAAAACGATGGCGGCGATAGAGTGCCTTGCAAGGAGGATCCAGAGGAGATTCACCGGTATCTCTTGAGGAACACTCCTTTGAAGATGGTGTCCATGATGCTCTCAATCTCCGACCTTTTCTCCTGCAGCTGTAAGAGGAACCAGCAGGACGACAGTGGAGGCACTGCTGCAACATCCAATGCATTTCTAAATCTTTCCCATGTTGACTTCATAGTCAAAGTCAAAGTATCATGTATCCATTTCTCTATACCATATTTACTATTTTGTTGTCCTTTTTAGGCCTTATTTACACTACAAAACAGCTTATAGCGAAATGATAGTATGATCCTTTTCTGTAAATGTCATTCCAATGCACAAACACATCCACACTCAAAGACAGACACACACACACACCTCAGCGATCTTCTTCTTTATCCTGTCCAGTCGGGGGCTGCCCTGCCTTCCGGAGGTCTTCCTCCTCTCCACCCCGTGCAGCTTCTGGGCATTCTCCATCGCTGCGCTCAGACTCAGTGCCACGGCAACCAGAGCGCTCAAAATCTTCACAGCTATGAGGAGGAAGACAAGATCAGAGTGAGACGATCAATGGAATGCATGGAGATTCATTCAGAGTAGATATGTGTGTGTGTATGTGTGTGTGTGTGTGTGTGTGTGTGTGTGTGTGTGTGTGTGTGTGTGTGTGTGTGTGTGTGTGTGTGTGTGTGTGTGTGTGTGTGTGTGTGTGTGTGTGGGAACCGAACCTCACTCAAAGTTGTAATCATTTTAATAATAATGATCATGAAACCAAAGACTTTTGTTACTTGACATGTTGTCGATATAGGAGTTTAAGGTTTTGCTTTCCTGAGGTGACTTTTAACGGTGTCTCTTTAGTTTTGTTACTGCACTCTTTTCCTCTAAATCACACTGATTAACACTCAGTAATACTCATCAGCGCTGCCTAGTCAATACTGGCAGATTCACATTATTACGGCCAAAACATTACAATGAATTAAATAATGAAAGTGAAATCATAAAATAATGAATCAAAATATGTATGGGGGTATTTGTTAATGTCTAACCTTTTCCATAAGTCCCGCATTATATTTTGTATTTTTCCCTTGCACCAACATACCAAGACAATTGCCCCTGCATGGGTGACAAACTGAGCAACCAATCAGGTTCTCTACCTGCTAGGGTGCAGGTGTGTCTGAAGGCCCGCACGCAGGAGTCGGACAGCTCCGTCAGCAGGGACACCAGGGCGTTCATCAGGTAGCCGTCGAAGACAACGCGGTGCTGACACTGGGACACGAGCACCGACACAAAGTCACCGAACTCGGAGTGGAACCAGCGGCCGTACGGACCCGACTGGATCAGAGGGTACTCCACGCAGTCCTGCAGCAGAGAGAGATGGAGATCATCTCTGTTTCTACATGAAACAGAACACAGCCATGGTGATCTGTTCGACCTACAGGCTTCTATTGGTGCAGTAAACAGTGGATTTGGATCCCTGTCCACTCACGTCACCAACTGAAATTCAAAGAAGCTGCCATTTGATCTTTTAGTGTTACTTAATAAAGTTAGGATTACAAAACAGTTCTTGATTTACCTTCCCGATAAGCTAATAGGCTAACTCTGAGACAAATCAAAACAGTTACAATTTGCTAGTCAACATCAACACTAAGGCTCTTCGGGATAAAGTAATAAAGCTTCATACAAAAAAGGTATCACTGTATCATGTTAGATGAATGACTTGCGGTTTAATACATAGGAAAATGTACTTATTCCTATTCTGAACATAATCTGTTCAGTGAACGATAGTCCACATTTTACAGTGTATGGCTCTTGCGTGGCTAAAAAAGTACAACAAAAAGTTGAAAAAACACAATAGAGGTACCAACCATGTCCATAGGCCAGGTGACTGTAAGGATCCATGGGAACGCCATGAACTTCTTATACTGCAGACCAGAGTCCTGGTACACACATATGCACGCGCACACACACACACGGCAAAGAAGCTTCAATTAGAATCAGCAAACACAATACTGTGTGAGAAGAACCCAGAAGAAAGGACTTCTCTCACCTCATCCACCTCCTCAACCATTGTGCTCAAGATATCACAGCAGTCCTGAGCCCGGTTGCTCTGACACATCTCGGCTGCTACCACCCCTGTACACAGAAAGGGCGGGAGTAGTGACCAAGGGCAATAGCTATATGTTGGTGTGTGGGTGTGGGTGTTTGTGTGAGTGCGTGCGTTTGTGCTTGCCTTTGCACCCAGAGCACTGAATGAAAAAGCTGATGAGATCTAAGAGGGCGGAGTCCCTGTCCATCACATAAGTCTCGATCCAATCACCAATCACGGTCTGAATGGAGAACCACGACACCAGAAAGAAGGCTAGTTTGCATAGAGGTCCTTCATTCTCACTCAATGTGTCAGGAAATAAAATGTGCATGACCAGAAAATGTTACTTATTATTTAGCATTATTTATTAAGCACTTTTCAAGGATACGCAAACAAAATAATAAAACATTACTATTTAAACATGATCATAGGGAGTTGGAGGAGAAGGTGGCTAGGAAGGACCAAGCCCAGTAAAGGCTAGGTTTACAGTACATCTCACCTGCATGGCGCTCCGTCCCATGGTGACCACTTCAAACAGGGTGACGGCCTCCACTTGGCCTCGCCTCCCTCCACTGCCACCTGCTCTGCCTGGGCTGCCTCGGCTCGTCTTACCCTGAGCTTGCTTGGTGTTCTCAGAGCACATCCGGGGCCTTTTCTTCCCTCTCTGTGGGTTACACGGATATCCATAGGAGTGGGAATTGTTTGACTCCCGACAATCTGGGTTCAAAACCAAATGTCTGCAGTCTACCTATTGGCATCCTTGAGCAAGATGCTCTGTAACAACTTGGATCAGGAATGTGTTGTGAGTCGCTTTGGATCAAATAGATACAATCATAATGGTAGTACACGGACCTGTACAAAAATGCTGCTACGCACACAGGATGAACATCTCTACATGTCTACAATATCATCTCTTCTGTTAAGCGGAACATCAAATTATTCCGCGTATGTTATTGTTGTAATAATAAAATGCCTCACTGTAATGGAAAGTTATATTGTGATGCTGTATTTGGTACATTTGGTCACTCTTGTTTGGGCATGTCCACACGGGAGAGCCCTCACTTACCGCACTCTTCCGTCTGTTTTCGTTTCCAGATTCATCCCCGGAATGGCTGACTGCTCCAGCTGAATTAATTGCAGAATTCTCACTAGAATGAAACAATAAATCATCTCTTGAAATAACCATAGAGGCAGGGACACAGTAGTATTCATAGAATATCTTGCACATCATAATGACATCAATAATCCTTACTTTTGCTCACGTGGCCTGGAGGTAGGTGTTGATGGTTCTGGGATCATTGCTGGCTCAATCTTTTTTTCTTTTTAGCTCATTTTACACAGGTGCAGATTAAATCAATGTTTGGTCATGGCCTGAAAAAAGAATGACTCAATGGATCAATAATGACGAATGATTTTGATCACTCTGAGGAAGCCTAAGCATTTTGCTGTTTTGATATTTGTAAATAAAATAATAATAATAACTAGTAACTAATAATAATTCTATAATAATAATTCTTTCTAAATATAGTAATTTAAAAAAGTAATTTAAAAAAGTATCCATAAAAGTTATCAAGAGAAAGTAATAAAAAAAGGTTAGCCAAAAAAAGTCAGGAAAGTGGTAACCGAACCACTGACCTTGCCAGTGTTAATGCTAAGCACTACCAGTTGGGCTAGATGAGTCCACTTTGTAAATATAGGGAAAACTGTTTCCACTATATTTCCCTATTATAATCCAAAAAATATTGTTTGTTTTTAAACCTACTTCTTTATTAACATAATAGATTAGATTCGGTCGGTGCTATTAAGTGTTATGAAGAGAGTGGGAACTGACCCACTAGTCAGTTCCCACAACTGGTTCGCTAAGCAGTACCAGTTGAGCTACACGGGACCACCAGCAAAAGAGGAAAAGCACATAGCCAGTATAAACATTATCAAAAAAATGTAATTTATACCTTCTACGCTTACAAGTGTATGTTTTAAACCTACTTTAGTATTAATGTAACATATACGATTTGGCTGAGGCTTTTTAGTGTCAAAAAGACAGTGGGAACCAAACCACTGACCTTGGCAGTGTTGATTCTGGGGGAAAACCACGAAATCGTTTTGGATTATAATAGGGAAATATAGGGAAAACTGTGTGTGTTTTCCTTATATTTTCAAAGTGGTCCCTTTTTCTAGCTCAACTGGTAGTGCTTAGCATTAACACTTCCAAGGTCAGTGGTTCCATTCCCGCTGTCTTTAGGACACTTAAAAACAACCGCCCAATCTCGTGTGTAACAATTAATACAAATATATATATATATAAAGAAATAATTGCATTTATATAGCGCTTCAAATACACCCATTGTGCGTAATGTGTGCGTAATGTGTGTGTGTGTGTGTGTGTGTGTGTGTGTGTGTGTGTGTGTGTGTGTGTGTGTGTGTGTGTGTGTGTGTGTGTGTGTGTGTGTGTGTGTGTGTGTGTGTGTGTGTGTGTGTGTGTGTGTGCATGTGTGTGTGTTTGATGAGGGGACACCTCATCCACAAATGTAATCTTTCAACGCTTTCTCCCCTGTGTAGATAAACGAGTGAGTCGGTGAAATGAGTTTCATGAATAGTAACTGCTTTGAAAACAGCTCCAATTACATGTGGAAGTATTTCTATCGCTTGTTTTCTGGCTTGTGTTGTTTGTTACTTTGACATAATTATTGTTAGCATAACACAGTTATAGTGATGTTTCCGGACAGGCCAAACCCCTGATGGGGATTGGCTGAATCTGTAGCAAAATGGAGAAGCCCTGGATGTGATTGGTTTTTAACAGATATCACTCCGTCATCAGTGCCGCCTCCTGCTGGCCTGTTACTGTTTCCTTCAATGTTAACAGATTATAAGGAGCAACCTTCGGTGGATCCGGATACTTTTTCAGTGGGGAATTAATTATGGCCACCAGAAATGTAAATAACAAGTAAGGTATTGATCATCCACGCGAATAACTCTGTTTCGTTCTCTAATGACTTCCCGTTGCAACTGTGGAACAATAATAAGCATATGCTTCGTATTTACCTGTTCAATATCAAACATAAGAAACATGCTCCAACCGAAAACATATCACATTTAAAGACGGCTGTCTTACCATAAAGGTTCCCATTTACTTTGTTTTCATTGCTTTCATAGAAGAATTCCAGTGTTGTTGCGTCGTCTCGTTTTGGATTTAAAGACACACACCAGCGTGCACCGCGCTCACGTCACGTAAATCTGGATTTGAAGATGGAAGGAGTGAGTGACTGGTCCAGGATTAATTACGTGTGATCATAAGTGTGTGATCATAAGTGTGTGATCATACGTGTGTGATCATACGTGTGTGATCATACGTGTGTGTGTGTGTGTGTGTGTGTGTGTGTGTGTGTGTGTGTGTGTGTGTGTGTGTGTGTGTGTGTGTGTGTGTGTGTGTGTGTGTGTGTGTGTGTTAATGTTAGTGTTTATTTTGCATTTACACATTAAGGGTATTCATTCACTTTAATATATTTATCTCTAATGTTTGACAATTGTTAAAAATCCACTTACGATTGAACTATTACATTTTCTATGCAGAGTAAAATAAGAATATGTTCAATACACAGATAATGGAATAGTATACAAACATTCTATCAATATGTAGGTCATATTCGGTTTACCTACTATTTCATCAGCAGTTTACTTGGGTATAGCAGGCCTAACAGTGAAAGATGTTTCAAATATTTTTAGCAAATATTTTAAAACAAATGTATCTGTGTTCTTGCAATAAAAGTGTGTAAGTGTGTGTAGGGCTGTGTTTGTGTTAGGTATGTTTTTTTAATGGAGGAAGATGTGTGTTTTTGTCTATGTTAGGGGTTTAATTAATAAATTACTTTAATGGTATATATCAATATAGTCCTGAGTGCAAACATTGCAGCTTTAAGAATGAAGCTTAAGTGTCTGTTTTATGACTCCTTTATAGTGTTTGAATGAACTCTAGCCTAGCCCTATTGGCTGTAAGGGCAATGAAAGTCTGAATTGTGTGCATGCGTACACTTGTATGCGTGTTCATGTGTGTGTGTGCGTGCTTGTGTGTCTGTGTGTGCGTGCGTGTTGAATATGATTGTTGAGATCGACAGACATTCAGACAGACATTGTGTTGCTTACATTTTGATTTTATTATATTTAAAACATTGAAATGTGCTAGCAGTTTAGGAACAAAACATAAAATACCGGATGCTTTTCATTCCCACACAAACGGATCACCTGAATTTCCTTGGCCTAATATGGGCCACAATAGAACAACAATGTACAAACCTCAGTTGCTGTGGAAATTAAGCATACAGTCCCGTCGTTTTTTTTTTCTACACAGTCTTATTTAATCACGTAGCACCTTGATTCACGTTGTTGTTTTGGATTTACAGTCAGATCAGCGGTACGTTTGTGGAGTGGTCCTATAGGGGGCGTTTATTTTGGGGCTCCTAGGGGGGGGACGCTCTGCTGGGTCAGGAGCTGGGAGATGAAGTTCATGGCCGGGCTAAGGCCGTCCGTCAGGTCCTCGGGGAGCGCCGACACCACCAGCGCGATCCTCTCCGTGATCTTCAGTATCCTACACGTGGACGAGAACAGAACGCCCATGTGATGACAGATTCCAAAACGTAAAGAAGCACACATTTGATTTACTACAATTTTGGTATGTTGCTTTAATCCAAAGTGACTCACAGTGAATTCAGATACATGTCATTAAGGAGCAAGGAAGGGGTTAGGCGACTTGATCTGCAAATGCTTCAAGGTATGGCCGGACGCTGGGGATCGAACCCGTACCTTTCGGCTGGGAGACGAACACCCTATAGCCACTATACTATACTGCCTTTGATCAAATATGCTTTCTTTTCTCATTTTGGATATCTTAATTTTCAAACAAACGCTGCTGGGGTTAAGGAGATGTATTTTCTCACCAGTTCACGTAGTTAGCAGCCAGCTGAGGTTCCTGCCTGGAGCCGTCCTCTGTCACCAGGGACAATTTCATCTGTTTGAAGTTGGCCTCGATATCTTTCTTAATCTCAGCCAAGCAGCGCATCCCTCGGAAGGAGCAGATCACTTGCTGCAGGATAGACAGGAGTATTGTAGACGAAGAAAAACCAAAAAACCCACGTCACAGGTTAACCCCAGGGGATATTTGACTCCACTGCAGAGGGAAACCGCATCACAAACTAGAATGGAATAACACAAACATAAAAGCAGAAATCGGACATGAGATGACTAGTAAATGGTGCAGTCTGCTCACATAGAGGACAGAGAGCTGGTGGGCGATGTATTTGTGGCTGCCCAGATGCCTGACGTCCTCCTCTAGTTGTTGGCTCAGTACAAGCAGCTGGTTCAGTTTGGCAAGGTGAGAGAAGTACTCTGCAACAAATACCCACACACATGGTTAACTGTTGAATTGTTTGAATAAACTGTTTGAATATGTCTTGCGTTGCTTATCGGCATGATTTTTCTCTTCCTCGTCATTACATATTTAATATATATATATATATATATATATATATAAATATATAATTGAATATTAACCCAATAACCGCAATGGGTGCAAATGATATACATCACTAGGCATTATGCACGGAGATTCCCCATTTTATGTTGAGATAGGGAAGACCAACAAAACGATGACTATGACATCTGCTCTGCAAGCGATATTTTTGTGCATTACTCTATTGTGGGCATAAATCCAACGTGTCCCATTTTATGGTGAAACAGGGAAAATAAACAAAGCGATGGCTAGGACATCTGCTCTGCAAGTGATATCCTTGTGCATTACTGTGTTGAATTGTGCCTGGTCATTTTGGCCCAACAGTAGAACGAGATGTGCATTTGTGTAGTTCAGGCTTGGAGGAATTCTCCACCTCCTTAATCTGAAGTAGGTCACCACTTACCTTCCATGGGAGGCTTCTCCAGCATGCCCACAGCACTGCCCTGGATGAGGTAGACCTCCACCCGAGGGAACATCTCTGACAGGCCCACCATGTCTAGGTAATCCTGGGGGAACATGGAGCAACTTTATCATTTCACAGCATTTGCATTTCCATCATCACTTTCTTTCATTAGCAGTCATTATATTCAAAGGGTATTCAGACACTAGAGTGTGTTTATTTGTCATAAATGTGTTGGTATTTGCACGTAAAAATAACTATGTTGATCCATGTCAATTTTGTGTTTGTTTTACATTATTGGAGAGCAACCAAAAGCCTGTGGTACTGCTCTTTCCCCCACTACTTTCTGACGTGAACCTTTTTGAGAACCTTTTTTTCGGAGGTGGAAATTGTACATTGATATGTGTGCATGTTTGATAACTTAATGACTAAGAATGTAAAAACATTGCAAGAAAAGCTTACTGTGGTTCACCAGTTTGGCCAATAGGATTTATATGGCTTTCGACCTATGTGTTTCACTTTCCCATTTTCTTATTGTTATTACATCATGGGCTGAGACAAGCTGAAAGTGTTAACCTACACTTGAAATAGCAAACCGTACAGAAAACAAACCTCTAATTGTGGCATAGGCTTTGGTAGATGCTCCAGGCACTGCAGCATCTGGTCTAGGATCTCAGCTCCTACGGTGGACGTTATCACATAAGAAGATATAACGTTGTACTACTGGTTGAATGTTGGTGCTGTTTTGCATGTTGGTTAACGTATTGATGGAATCCATCATTTTAAATGAATATCACCTTGGAGCTGGAAGGTGTCCGATTCCTCTGGGCTACAGTCTTGACTCAACTGCTCGTGGAACTTGCAGCAAAAATGATTAAAAACAACAAACATGTTATGAAGGGAATCAATTTAAAAGAAGACGTTCCCTTGATGTTGGATGTCTGCACACTTCACCCGTAGTACACTCTCACACACATAGAGCAAATCCATGCTGAAACACAACACTGGATCCCATATGTACACCTTCAATTACATGGACATGACAATTCTTATCTCAACATCCAAAAAGCAGCGTTGACATACCTGCTGAACCTGAGCCCTGACGAGAAGGTCCAGCTGTCCACAAAGACACAACATCTCCAAGCCCACCTGCTCAGGACTCAGATGAGTAGGGCTAAGAGGTCTTCTCACCTGCAGCTTCACTGTCAACAGGTAAGACAGAATACCGACCGGTCAACCATCATCGTTAAGAATGTTTGTTTTTTTACTTTCCCCGTCAGCGATCATGCGATTGTTATGATTAACAATGGTGTATGACGAGCAAGAATCTCAATTATCTTAGGTCTATAAGGGAGGAGTAGGTCACCGAGGAATAATCATTTCCGTATGGACAGCGCATGCATGCATGCATGCATATATATTTAACAAATTCCTGCAGTGCAATGCCTATGTTACAACTACAAACACCTCTTAAATCAGTATCTCATTGCGATAGAAACAATATTCGGTAGAATTTGAGACTTACCTTTAAAATTGTCATGATAAACGCACGGATGACAGAGCGGCTCGGTGATGCTTACTGCCATATCCCACTAAACTGACAATAATCGCGTCCTACACTTACAAATCCATTCCAAATAACCAAAGAGTAGAAAGAGCACAGACGAATACAAAAACAGTGTAAGTTTTCATTGTAACCACCTTATCAGAAAACATTCGCTCCACGCCAGGGGTGCATTAGAGAAACCTACACATTGAACCGGTGCGAACGAATGCGAAAAACGTTGCTTGCTTTGTATGTAATGAAACCATTTCCACTCTTGCTGTCAAATAAGCTTAGACATCGGCGAAAAGGCGGGAAATAACAATGTGTCATGCATGCAAGGTTGTTCAAGCTCGACGAAATCCGCACATCAAAGCCTACGCCCTTTACAACCTCGGATTTTCAGTCTTGAACGGCGCTTTAGATGGGAGACCACCAGAGCGACCGGCATCCTCAATGGATGATGTCATGTTTTGGGGCTCACTGAATCACTCGATGGGACGACGCAGTCTGTCTCGCATCCACAGTAGCTGACAGGTTTACACCAGCTGTTTAGCCTGTTAGATAGGTCTTCATGGAAGAGATAGAACCACACACACACCAGTCCTACGATTCATTTATTAAATAGTAAACAAAAGCAGACAAGAGGTCTCACATAGATTCTTCCTTCAAGTTCTCTAGAGCAGTCTTAAATTACAGCTAGTGTATAAAGTTTGTCACAGTTTTACATTATTTAAAGTGACAGCTCAAAATGAAAAAAGACAGATGTCTTGACATAGTAATGGGAGGAAAATACATTTAAATAGTGTGCTAAGAAAAGATATATCTCCAGTATTGACCTGGCATTTAAAAAAAATGAAGACCATCTGTAGCAAAAATCCAACTCAACTGTGCAGCAAAGTCAAATATACAACAATGTACATATTTTGGTATACAACCATATTTTCAATAACATTTAGAAGTGCACCTGAAATAAAAAAGCAAACAGTTATCTTTTTTAAATGTCTTTTCCATAAAATGCCCGTTCCTTCAAGGCACATCACCACGACAGTCGCCCGTTATTCAGGAAACCAACAGCATTCTCCATAAGTAACTCTGTTTTTAGTATTAAAAGCTGTACATTAGCATTGGCAGGAGTAGAGAGTAGATATGTTGCATTTTGACATCTTGAGACGAAGGGATAATCCTCTCCTTGGTACAGTTTGGTGGCCGTTTGGCAATCCGTTCTCAGTGTTAGAACTCGTTCCATCCAGTTGGGGCCCTGGGAGTTTTGAATCACTGCAGGGGAGGCTGTTACCACTAACGGCCACCAGGGGGCAGAGCAAGGTTGGCCATCAGCTCATGAACAGAGGCGAATATCGTGCACTCGCCTAAGGTGGAAAGACAATAAAATACAGACATGATCAAAAAGTCAAACAGAATCACATTGTGGAAATAAATATAAACTAGACGTAAAAAGAGCGTTATTTCCTGCTACTAATCTGTTATGGCAAACTATTCCTTCAGTATCGTTTGCGTTTATCTTTGTTTTGTGTGCATTTAACAATCAAAGTCGGCCATAAAATATCCGTGAGATATTTGTAGCGTTATTAGCAGCGTGTGCGGCGGTGTGCGTTTTCCTGGGCGTGCGTGCGTCGTCTCACCCTGTCGCGCCGGGTGCAGGTCGTTGAACCTCCGCAGGATGTTGGACACAGTGAGCGCGGCGGCGCCCGACGAGCTGTGCTGCCGGGGGATGTCGGCCTGCTGGGTGAGTCCCGTGGCCATGTCGTACACGATGGGCACGATGATGCTGAGGGGGTCCTGAGGCACCGGCACCCGCTGGGTCAGCTGGAGCTGTGGTGGGGTGGGGGGTGACAGTGAGTGCACGTGAATACAACACAAGACGATTTTTGTATTAATATGGACAAGGGGGGGGGGAATGAATGTCATGATGTGTCATGGGATCCCAGAGAACATGGTTATGTGGCATAGTGTGAAAGATGAAATACATTTGGTTCAAAAGAGATATATAGCAAATAAATATTCAACCATGGATCGATTAACATTGAGTGTGGGGATTCAAGGTATTCAAAAAGGAAATGAAGGGGAAAAAAGGAAAAAAATGATAAACGAAATTTAATTGCAAAGATAGAAAATAAAAACTCTGGGTCAGGTCCCTTACAACCCATGCTGTGCATTAGAGGGTTATACACTTTTGAATGTTGTACAGCAGCCCCTGTTGCTGTGACTTCCTATAGTGGTTGCTCAGTAGTCGCGTACACTTTTCTAAAAAGCTATGTATGATTGTCATCCTGTATAGAAAACCTTCTTTTGTGTTGCTAATTCTGTCTTTCTAACGTACCTCTTGTGACAAACAAACAAAAGATCTGGCGGGAGAGTTGTGACGTAACCTACGTATGACATCACAGAAGTCAAGTTTTGTCTGAATAAAAGAAAACTGTCTGCAGGGAGGGTTTGAAGAGGCAGAGCGAGGCTGGTAAAGACATCAGCGTTATGAGATGAAATAATAATATGTTATGAATAAGTTATAAGGCGGGCTGGACTGCTGGTACTCACAAAGAAGAGCATCTTGGACTTGAGCACCACGGCGATGGTTCCCGGGGGGGCGATGGGGGGCGCGCTGGGCGGGATAGTCAGACAGAACTGGACGTTCCAGTTCAGCTGGGCAGCCTGGTCAGGGAACTGAAGCCGCACACACACACACGTCCCAAGGTTAGATACTTGAAGCACACAATGTATTAATTGCCCAGGACGTGTTACCAACCACACTAAGAATTGAATTAAGCAACGTGTTTACACATCGACTCATTCACACATTGCTCGTAGGCTGTAAGACAATACGGTCAAGATACGACTTCACTCTCAAACTAGAGTAGGACAAATTAACGGGAAAGCCGCCATAGTTGTAGTCCGTTTGGAATAGGGTAGTGATGGTGGTCACTTTCCTCATCCTGTGTTCTAGTGCACCGGGTACAGAACTCTTGACACCGCCCACTCACCAGCTCAAGCTTCATGATGCGCACGCAGTCCCTTAGGATGTTGGTGGGTGCTCCCAGTAACTTGGTGAAGGCGTTCAGCGTGTTGTACTTGAAAGGAGGTCCAGCCACCTACACAACACAAGGAATATACAAATATAATTAAAACGAGAAACCTGTGGACTCACTTCGATTTGTATGCAAATGTTTCTTGACCATGATCGAATGAAACACACACATTGTAAACATTTCTGTGATCATGATTTTCTGATTTTCTGTGCGAATTGTCATTCTCTCTCATTGTCGCCAACAAGTGGTTCAATAAAGCAGCACAATGATACTGTTTTTGCGAACCAGACCTAACCCACTAACCTAAATCATCGAGCCAACACCTTTAGCCTTTTAGTCTTGGGTTTCAAATATAAAAACGACATCATCTTATAGACACTTTACTCTGCTTTCATGCCATAGTTTGCCACATTGCCTTTCTTAGCACACAGCGGACAGGAGTAGATCCGGAGATTAGAACCTTAAAGTACTGAATCGAGAATCGACTTTTAATCGGAAATCGTTTTGAACTCGAGAATAAATTTTGAATTGAATCGTGACCCCCAAGAATCGTATTAGAATCAAATAGTTTGTCACCAAAGGATTCACCCCCCCCCCCCCCCCCCCCAGCATGCATTGCAGCATGCAACCCGTCTGTACTCGCACGTCCCAGGACACCTACCCGTGTCTCGAAGAACCTCTCGAGAACCTGCAGCTCCTCCTGGGACCAGGGCCCGGCGTTCTCGGGCGTGACCTTCAGCTGAAGGGTCTGGTAGTTCTTGGGGTTGAGCGCCACGCGGCACTTCAGCACCTCCGTCTTGAACATGATGACGCCGGGCTCGATGGAGTTCACGATGGACAGCTGCACGTGGGGGAGAGGGGGGAGAGAGAGGGAAGGAGGATAAAGGACGCAGCGAAGGCAGAAAACTAAACTGATGGCACGTGAAAACAAAATGAAAACCAACGGAAAATCTCAAAATTAAAAAAATAGTTGAAATAGTTACTCAAAAAAGAACTGTAAATAAATGAAATACAAAACCACCATGCTACGACTTACGTTGGGCTCGCCCTGGATGATCCTCAGCAGGTGGCGCCGCATGATGACGGAGCCGAGGAATCTCTCCAGCGGAGAGCAGAGGTAGCTGCAGGCCAGGCCGGGCACCAGGCAGGGCGTGGGCGAGGGCAGCAGGAGCACGTGCAGGGCGCTGTGCGTGAGCACCGTGGGGATGGAGGCGGCCCACGGACGCTGGGGCAGCTTACGGGGCGGGGGCATGCTGCTGGGCATGACCTGAGAGCCTGAGAACAGCGCACGCGCAAATACACACACACAGAGACACACATACACACGCGTACGCACGCAAAGAACAGATAAAGAGCACCACGTTTCGTCACGAGCGCCATTCAACACTTCAAAACACTTGCAAGCAATGGTGTGTTCATCGATTTTTACGTTATGGTTTCGATTCGTAAATGCGTATTTGCCATGTTATCAAGAAATATGAGATGTCGCCATGGTGCCTCTAGGTCTCCAAAACACATATATATATATTTTTTTTAATAGCGTTGTTCCAAAGCTGTGTACTAATGTTCCAACGGTCCAACGCTCTGGTTTTTAGATTACAAAATGTATTAAGAGAGAGCGTAGTCTAAAGTGGCTTGACCCTTACCACTGGATGTGGTGGAGAGCAACGGTTAAAATAGCTTGTAACAGCCCTGGTAATATTATTCCACTGTAAATGATCTTAAGAAACACACTGGGGCTCTCACCTGTAGCGGCCCGCGGGGAGTGAGGGTCGGGGATGGGCGAGTGCAGAGAGGGGTTCCCGGGGGACATGCCGTGGATACGCGCCCCAGGAGAGGGCCCCGACACCTGGGGGGAGCCCGGCCACTGGCTCCTCTGGCTGGGAGACACCATCGCGTATGGAGAGCTGGGATCGAGAGCTCCTGGAAAGACAACAGGGTGTCAGCCAAACATCAGCCAACCCCACCAGTACCAGTACAGTACACACTTACTTCCAAACCACTGCGGTGGTGCCAGACACGGGCATTGTGCAAGTGTCAAGCCTATTTAACAGAGGTTTCTCCACTGTGCTGTCTTACACCTAGACCAGTACCCTGAGTAGAAGACTATTTGAGTCATTCAGTCCAGCCCCAGCCAGTGTCCTTGCCCAGCCCAGCTACAGACCAGCGTAACAGCACCACGGCTGTTGGTCACTTTCTCACTTACCATGGGGGCTGGCAAAGCTGGTCTGGCCCATGGCTATCCCCAAAGAGGAGGGAGACGGGGTGGGCCCAAAGGGAGAGGGGGCCCTCAGTGCTCCACTAGGGGAGCCCGAGGTATGGATTGGCCCTGCACACACACACACACACACACACACACACACACACACACACACACACACACACACACACACACACACACACACACACACACACACACACACACACACACACACACACACACACACACACACACACACACACAGGGCTTGTCAGACTTGAATGTCGACAAGTTCTCCACATCATGCACAGACATACAAACTTTCATTTTACACAGACACACACACAGACACACACACAGACACACACACACACACACACACACACACACACACACACACACACACAAGCTGGGCGGGAGGGGGCAGTGGTCTTTAGCTGGCGGGCTGAGACAGATGGACAGAGCCAGGCTAACTGCATGCATTTTATTTTGCTAGGCCGTGGGGTGTGGATTTGATGATTGAATGATACAAATAAATCACAAATAAATCACATGAGCTTCCAAAATTAAAATGCATTCAAACTTTGCTTGATCATTAATTTTTTACAGTTGATTAAATAGACAGACACATTTAAGAATTTGATATTGATCCACAAATGTAAAAAAGCAAAAAGCAAAAAGTGAATGGATGTTGGCTGCTGAGTCACACAAAGCACAAGGCAACAGTGAATTGCAGACACACACACACACACACACACACACACACACGCACACACTTGGGTAGCAAAAAGCCATGCTACCTGGTGACTGGGTGGGCATCATGGATGGCGATGGCGTGACGTTGGCGTGGTAGTTGGGCGGCGAGGTGAGGGGAGGGTACACGCCCCTCATGGGCGCCGACGCCTGCAGCTGGTTCATCATGTTGTCCATCAGGTCTCCACTCACCGGAGAGGGCGGGTTGTCATCCTCGTTGACCGAGCGCCGCCGGGCGTCCTGGGTGCTGTCCACGAACATGTTGAGGAACGTCTGCGAGGAACCAGGCGAGAGGGCAAAATGACAAAATGTCGGAGGCGTTTGTCTCTGATTATCGTTTTCAATCATTTGGAAAAAAAGGTGCTTTAGGGAAGATTTAAGAGCTATTATTTAGGTGTCATTTGATAGAAATTCCATAGCCTTTGGTCAGCTATTAGTGAGTGAAATGCGCTGTGAGAAAATCTGTTTTTAGTTGACTGCGCCTGCCTCTGTATGAGTCAATTTAGATGATAGACTGCTCCTGGGTGAATTTTGACCAAATCAGGGCATCTCTTGCCTGTCAATCACAGGTGCGTGAATGCAACACTTCTAAATGGCGGATAAACTTAGAAAGGAAGGGAGCAGAGAGGGAGGGCAGGTTTTTTGGTTGTTTAGTTAAAAAATCTTGCTCTTTTGCTCTTTTCCTGCTCTCTATTTACAGCTCTCAGACCTTAACTACAGCAGCTGTAACTCTTCGTGAAATACACTTGGTCAAATTCTGAAAAGGCGGCCCCAAAGCAGCACACTGAAGTACGTTTAAAAATGATAAAACCTAACCCAGGACTCTACAAAACAGTATAAATGTCTGATAAAAGTATATATCACGAATCACATACTAGATGATTTGATTAACAAAATTCACAAACCAATAAAACCCCAGACTCACACACAACTGAAAACGACCAACTGAATCAGCCAACTGGAAAAAACGAAACTGAAACCAACCAACTGAAACCATCCAACTGAAACCATCCAACTGAAACCATCCAACTGAAACCAACCAACTGAAACCAACCAACTGAAAAGCACCAGTGCGGCGCGGCTGGCGGTACCTTGAGGCCCGGGGCGGGGTGGAAGCCCTCCACGATCTTAGTGTTGTCGAAGAGGCTGTAGGCGCCGTCGCGGATGGCCACCACGCCGCGGCTGCGGCAGTAGATGTCGATGCAGTACATGTTGCGGAAGGCCAGGCGAATGTGGGTGGGCGACTGGGGCAGGATGGAGAAGCACTGGTAGGCCGTGTTGGTGCGCTGGGTCAGCCCCAGCATGGGCACCGTGGGCAGCTTGTTGATGGCGTTCAGCGGGGCCTGCGTGTCCGACAGCACCTGGGGGGTTGGGGTTGGGGGTGGGGGCGAGGAGACGGCGGACACCCTTGGTGAAGTGGAAGGGGAATGGAATATTTTTCCTTGCTACTTGACAGTGCATAACTACTATCCACTAAAGACATTATTAATTCACCTCAAAGAGCTGTACCACCATTTTGTATAGTGAAACGTCTGGAACATTATGGACTTATACAAAAAAATTACAATAGGGCTTGTAAATCTTGACGTCACATCGCAATAACCGCCTCCATTAAGGAAGCATTGGAATGTTAGTTATTATGTTAGTAGTAATGTTTTTTGGTCATTGTTAAGTAATTAATCGTGAAATGATTTGTCATTATGGAGAGACATTGTTGTTTGAAACTGCCACAGCGTTTCTCATGCGAGGCATGGCAAAACGTTTTTATTAACATAGGTTACGGTATATTTACGTGGATTTAGGATGTTACAGCACTCCACAACTCTCTTGAGTCCTCTCAAAATGGCAAAAAAGTATCCCATGATGCATTCTGATGTACAAGCCCAATAGAGACGGGTTGGTTACCTGCAGCAGTTGCACCACGTTGGGACACTTGTTGAACATCTCCTGCAGCTGGTGGAGGATGATGTTGTGGCAGTTGGAGCAGCCAGAGTTGGGCCCCACCGTGCCCAGGGCCAGGTGGAAGCGGTGGCCGCTGGCGTTCCACTGGATGGTGACCGAGCTGCCCTTGGTGGTGCCGTAACACAGAACCAGCTTGCGATAGTTGTACAGCCGGATCTCCGAGAACAGGCTTAGGTACGACGGCATCTCTGCATGGATACGAGAGGGAGAAAGGGAGTATGAGACAACGCTTTTTAACATCTCTGACTAAAGCGTGGAATCTGAGGAGTACCGGGGCGAGGCAACTAAAGGTTTGATTTGATCGAGAATGGGTCGATCCTACACATGGCTCCTGTGAATTGGTCAGATGAGATAACTATATAACAGTAACTATACCGCTTACTTATTTAAAGTAATAGCTTGAAGTGATTGAAATTATTATTATTGATTACATTTCCCAGTGGTTCAATAAGAGGCACGCGCACACACACACCTGGTAGTGCGCGTGAGAAGTCAAGGACACACTGGTACAGTTGGCTGATGGCGCTCCAGTCGTTGAGGAACATCTCCACCACTTTGCGCCCGCCCACTGGCTCCGACAGCGGGTTCTCGTAGGTCAGGTACACGTGCCGCGTGGAGGCTAGCAGGAGACACAACAAGGGGGAGGGGTTGATACCATTATTATGATGGTCTTGCATGTAGGAGCCTAACTGTAGGGCCAAGAAATAGCACAAACCTTAAGTATAATACAATTGAAACTTAACAATTATGTTAAGGTTTCACATTTGTTGTCATATGCCCATTGACAGCAGCAATGAGCAATTAGAAGCATTCATCAATGAAAATGAAATGCTTAAAAGGTGCTTCAAGCCATATTTATTCATCAAATAGCTCCATTTTCCATTTCTGATTTAGTGTGTTTGGTCAGTAACATGGGTATCCCAGTCCCTCTGCTCTGCAGTAAACAGAAAAGAATGTCTGGTTCCCATTCCCACTTTTTCCAATCAGGAGAGAGAACACCACAAACAGGTAGTCCTTTCTGCGGGTTCACGGCCAGGCAGCAGGATTTCAGTGTTGACTGACAATGGCGGGATAGGCAAAGCTACCAATTCTGCCACTATCAGGAATGGCTTACACAACAAAACACACCAAGCAAGAAAAACGGCAAAAGAAAATAAATAATAAAGAAAGCTGCCAGGAATAAGTGACAGGTGTCATGCTAGCATTTATATGGGTGTGGCCTTTGGTCGTTGGAAAAACATGTGGTGACGTGTGAACAGTGTGAACGTGACGTTTTTAACAGTTGTGGATGGGGCGGGGGAGTGTACCTTGCTCCTTGCTGTGTGTGCTGTTGAGGGGGCAGTTGGCCAACACCAGCTCGGCCACCCAGGTACGGTTGTTCCTCCCCTGCAGGCGGAAGGTGCAGTCCAGCAGGGTGCGCTCCAGAGCTCTCCTGGTCTCTTCTCCAACACCCTTGCATGGCGGAATTCTGCAGGAGCGAGGTGGGCGGGGACACATCAATGTGGGGATCCAGTTAAGAGCATAAATGATTGATCGATGAATGAATAAGCTGATGGACAGAAAATGCATCGATTATAATTTGGATAATCCATTAATTGTTTTAGTCGTTTAAAGTAAAGAGAAAAAAAAGGCATTTCTGCCAAGGGCTTCATATTGCCTCTTCGTTTCCTGGCTGATCATCAGACAAAGCAAGCTAAATTAAGACATCACTTTGGGCTTTGGTAACTTCATGATATACACTTGCATTATTTGAAACTAATACAACTATGTTGAATTGACAGCCTCAGTCTCAGGATTTTCCTACACTCAACGATACAGTATAGACTTTTTCTTGGTAATCGCCTGCTGCAGAAACCCAAACACGTGTTGAGAGTGTGTGTGTGTGTGTGTGCATGTGCAAGTGGTGTAGCATTACTTGAGGAGGCGTATGGCGTGACTACAGCCATCCCCTTCCACTTGGACACCCTGGTTAGCGATCTCCATGTTAGACAGCTAAGATCAAACACAGAGAGAGAGAGAGAGAAAGGGAGGGCAACTCATCACAAGGAGGAAGAGAGAAGAAAAGCTGTATTGATTGAAAGATAAGAGGAAGTGATGGTACCAGCAGGGTTACGTGACCAACTACAGCCTTAGACATTTAGGCCCTACTTCATGAACATATAATAATTATTATAATAATAACATGGTTAATTTAATTCTTGTTCCTGGTGTACCTCTGCCCTGAGACCAATGAAGGGCATGTTGGTGTCGCACATGGCGACCAGGTGAGCCAGCTCCTTGTTGAAGGCACACATCTCCCCAGAGCGCCTGGGCTTCTTGGGCTCCAGGGCACCTTGGTCTCCAGATAGCTGTGGCATAGGTCACACAAAGATACACAGACTAAGCATAGCATTCACCACTGCATACACCACTATTGACTCTAATTGGGTCTAATTTACAGTACGGGGAGCGGGGTTCCTGTACCTTCCTCTTGGTCCCCAGGTGGGCCTTCTTCCCAGAGGCAGGGTCCTGCAACAGCTGCTCCAGGTTGGGCTTGAAGTGTTGCAGGAGCTGGGCGCACGGAGGTCCCTCCTCGCCCTCCATCTGGGACACCGACAGGAAGGAGTAAATGTACTGGAGCTCCGTCGGACAGCCAGGGGCGTTCAGCATCTCCACCACCTGATGGAGGATGATAGTCATGTTAATGTTGGATAGCGTAGAAAGAGCCACAAAAAAAAGGGAGCGCACAAACAAACCAGAGGAGTTTGGGCTATGTGGGGGGACTCACAATGTAGTACTGAGGTAGCCTGGTGAGCTTGATGAAGAGCTTATGCTTGGACAGGCTCCCTGCGGGGTGCACGGTGCCGTTGGAGAGGTGCAGGATGTCCGTGCACACGGTGGGCAGATGCTTCACAGACTGTCGACACCTCTGTTCCCCCAGCCAGAACCTGCACACACGGGAGAGAGAGTGAGAGAGTGAGTGAGTGAGAAAGAATGAGAGGAAGCCCAGCTGACTGGTGCACGATTACAAGCTGCGGTTGTTCATGTAGATGTTAGATAGTCTGTGTGAAGGAAAGGGAAGTGGACCAAATACAAGCCTCTTTTACAACACTGTTCATGAAAAACAAGCAAAGGCATTCTATTATGGTTGATATCTGTATAAAAAGATTAAAAAGCTGGATTTACTTTAGTTGTTGAAGCCAGGAGACAACACGCTTCATATCATCGTTCATGGTTTTCTCAATATCATCAAGCATGGACTGATCTGGAGAAATAGAGCATTCACGATGTTAGTGGAATTTGTGGTCAAGTGTGCACAGTGAGTTTATGACAGATCCTATAGTGTGTCACTAAGCTCTATGCAGTTCAATCATCTAAGCCCTAGGATTTTCACACATTCCAGATGATTTACATGATCCCATGTCATTTGTCCGTACCTAGGCCATACAGCATGGGCTGGAACATCCCAGAATGCAGGTCTACGAAGATGTGCAGGCACTCAGAGCGGCCACAGGGTTCCAGTATTGGAATGACCAGTGTGGGGAGAGCTGTCTCGATGAAGGCTGGAATAAAATGCAGAACATTCACGAATTTGACTAACTAATTAGTTCATTATTAATTAATCAGCAACCAAAGCTGGGTAATACGATGCACGGTTGTGTATAGCTACAGAATACATTTGACAGAAATGTGAACAAAGAGAAACTGCTTACAATTGTCATTGGGATTGGTGGTTTTAAGAATAGCTTTCAGTTCCTGCAGCTTCTGATGGGAGCGTGCATGTACGCTGTCAATCAAGAGTTTCTCTACTGACAGGTGGTCAATCTATGAGACAACGAGAAAATGCTCAGTCGCAAGGTTCACGCTGCATGCACAACTATAGAGAAATACAAATATGAACTGCATTCAAGGGCAGGAGGTCAACCTTCATGGCTCTCTCCATTAGTTTTGAGTCGCACGCAGGGAGTGGAGGCTCATGGGATATCTGGAGTGGCTTGGATCCATCCGATTCGTCAATTCGGATGGTGACTTTGTGCACGGAGGCTGTGCCCGTCTTTCTGCCCAACACTTGTTGGCTGAAAGACGAAAAGCAAGAGAGAGAAACATAAATAGAGTCCTTTCCAAAATATCACACAATAATAGACATCCAAATCAAACATATTTTTAATGAATGTGTGGTCTTACTTCCAGACGGCGAGGATGAGGTATTTGGCAGGAATATACCTCTCCACCTGGACCAGGTCCCCCCAGCGCTCTCGGACCAACATGAGGGTCTGAGAGTGGAGCACCTCTAACTGCAGGGACAGACAGAAGGAGTCTGGACGCAACGGGGTTAAGGCGCAAAGACAATACATGATGGGATGGCTCAATCGGGTACACTTACGGCATATTGCACATGAATAAACCTTCCCACATTTACTGCACAGCCAAATACGGATCTCAACTGATATTAGCATGAGCTGGAATAAAATGTTCATCCAATGCACTGTGCTTTGGTTTGGTTTAGCAGGGAAATGGGAGAAGCTGGTCCACCTAGGCTGTGATGTTGGTGTCCATGCATCAATGCAGTGTGGGTCATGGAACAGAGCATCATATTATCCTACATATCTCTCCGTTGATATTCAGAAGGCATTCAGGTGGGGATACACATCCCCGAAACACATAGATCCTATGTGTGAAACACACTCCTTTAGAAAAAAAAGGGCGGGGGGGGGGGGGGGGGGGGGTATTGGGGTATTTGTATCGAGCACAGACAACCCATTGACAGGCCAAGCTGCACAGCTAACGAGGGTGCAGGGGGAGGGTGGGGGCAGGGGGAGGGATGCTGTGATGAGCATTGTGATTAGCGTGGCAGCGCTCAGCTGGCATGCATGATTAGGGCGCTTTGATGCCGCTGTGAATGCTAAGAAGACGTCCCTGTTGTGGTGTGTTTACTCAGTGCCCGCCGGCCAGAAGACTTCTAATTGTTAAGCTAAGGCTTGAATCCAATGTTCAGGAGCTGTCTGATAAGAAATACAGAGCTGACGGCCTGATCAAAATGAATCGGTTGTCTCTGAGTTCTACTGGCCATGACAGTGAGGCGACTCTAACAACTATCACACTGGGACAAGGAATAAATGTGCTGTGACGCTTGACCACAATTAGTTATCATAGCTTTGGGGAAATGCTGCTGAAAGCAGATAGAGATTGACATAAAAAGATCTCCACGATATTTAAATATAGTGTCTGTATTTTATGCAGTCTCACACCTGCTCGATAGATGTAAATGATACTTGTCTTGACAATTCAATCTTGCCAGGAGTGTATTTTTGAAAAAAAAACATTGATAAGATCAAGCGAGAAAAGTTGACAAAAGCAGCTGTGCTTATTATTGGAATGCTACAAGTGTATACATGGGCCAGTCAATACTCAGTATGCACCTGCACACACTGTGTGATTACTGCAGCAGTGGACACAAGAATGGCACTCGAGCCAATTGGCAACTGGGAAATTAGAAAGTGTATGCACAAGTCACACACACACACACACACACACACACACACACACACACACACAAGGATACGCAAGCAGTTGTACATGTCCTGGAGGGGCTTCTCATCTGCGAAGAGACGAGCCTGGACTAACTCATGAATGAAGTTGACCTGCATACTGTGTACCAGAGCTCTGCCATCTTATGGAAGCAACAGGAATGAGGGAGGGATGGGAGGGAGAGTGGCCAACAGATGGAGAAAATTGGGCAAGAGAAAAGTTCATGGTTATAAACAGAAATGGGGAGGTAATTAATTGAGAAACTGAAATGCTCACACATCAAAAAAGAAAGTATACAAACAAGTACATAAAGTGTACATGTGTGTGGCTGTTGTTGTACCTCCCGTCTCTTTGTCCTCCACCAGGATCTCCAGCTTTAGGAGTCTCCAGGGGATTTCTGGGTCGTCTCCCATCACGGTCAGGGTGGCTTCAAACTCTCCCTCCACACGGAACTTCACACGCCCATT
Organism: Lota lota; assembly: GCA_026745465.1. Taxonomy (NCBI): domain Eukaryota; kingdom Metazoa; phylum Chordata; class Actinopteri; order Gadiformes; family Lotidae; genus Lota; species Lota lota. Next base: position 2,978,062 of record JACYXH010000559.1, on the reverse strand, counting down.
AGCTGTACAAACACACACACTCAAACTTCAGTAAATCGCTGAACAAACTTGTGCTGACATACCAATTTAAGCCCATCAAGAGTCTAGATCCCTGGATGTTTTCTCTTCATAGACTCAAGAGCTGCCCTACACTCAATGGTAAATTACAGTCAATTAAAGCCCAGTGTTTTGAAGGTGGAAAGCTTACATCTGCTTGGTCATCATACAAGCATTACTAATGATTAGGTAGATTGACATTTATGTTGTATCAAGAGTTATTTACCAACTGTGAGATTGGCGAGCTGCGGGGGCAGGTCTGTCGTGACGAGGCGGTGCCGGAGAATCTGATTGAGCTGGTTTAGAGTGGTGTGCTTCTCCACCTTAGTAATGGGGTCTGGAGGAATTATCTTATCCTGCACACATAAAGTCAAAAGTTGTTCAAAAACCATACAAGATCATATTTTTACTGAAATATATGTCCAACAACAATCCCAGACCACGGGCAGACCCAGAAACATTGCCAACACGAGATAGCGATTTAAACACAAATAATACGATGACTCACTCGTATGCATGTGGGCAGGCGTGGGTAGGACCCTGTGGTGAGCACATCGATGGCGAAAGGGATGGCAAAGCTGGGCAAACGGGCATGGACCAGGGCATCCCTGGCCAATGACGCAAGCCTATCGGCAGTGTCCACGAAGAGAAAGGCCTGCTGGTCCAGGAACCCGGAAATCATCTGTTGTCATGGAGACCAAGGAGGGGAAGGAGCAATGAGTTAGTACCACAGTACCAGATCCTTATCAGTCCATTTGTTATCAGTGTCATTTGATTGGAATTCCGCAATACATACCGCACACTTTTCCACCTTCCCGGCATTGCTTGCCCACTTGACCAGGGCCAAGAGACGCACAAAGAGCTGTCTGGTGCGACTGGCAAACTGGACGATCTCAATTTTCCTAAGAGAGAATAGGGTTTTTAAATCGAAACGAGGTTGAAAATACACAGCAAAGATTAAAAGATAGGGGACCAAAATCCTTTTGCATTTATAACAGGAAAGTAATGTCTTACCGTTCCATGTCTGTTTTTCGAGGCAGCCTGTAAGAGACCACAAACAATCAAAATAAAAAGTCAGCCAATGCATTCATTTAGTCAGCAGCAACAAAAACACTCATCTAAAATCAGTTATGCTAATGTGGAAACAAATTCATATGGGATGTAAACAGACCCTACATGACCAGACTGACAAGCCATGGTAGGAAATGGGAAGAGACAAATATAATATTCCGCAATCTCTCAACAACAACAAAAAAAAGTGCTATAGGTGGTATTTCAATGTCTTTAAATTTCCATTCAGTCATTCATCGTAGAGGGAACAATGTTCTGGCATGTCTCATTCAGTGCATCTACAGCACGTCTCACTGCCGTTACAAATACCGGCTGCGAGTTACTACGACTTTTGCACTTGTAATGGGAATTAAGTACAAGTCGGAGCTGCAGCGGTAATAGCAGCAATATTTAGGCTAGTGAATGTTAGCTGGTTAGTCTGATAGTAAACAGTCAGCTCTAAGCGTTAGGGCCTAGCCATAAGCACACAGTAACTTACAGTTCAGCCAGCAGGGTAATTTCGTGATATGTCCTCTGAAGAAGGAACTCAATGAGCAGACTTAAGCGGACTCCTTGTGTGGCTGGCGCCCCAGGTGGAGGTGGCTGCGGACCAGAGGTAGGACCCCCGAGAGGGACCAGTTGCCCATCTGATCCGATCTGCACTGGAGCCATTTTACAATGACAATACTAGCTAGAGCGATGCACACTTTCAAAGAAACTACTGTCTCAATAATTTCAAACAAAGACTGTTTTTGACGTACTATATAACCTCTGTTTCTCAAAACAAGTTTTTTTTTATCGGCTTGGTGTCTAGATAGGACTAAAAACTCGCTTATTTGAACCAATTTTGGAACTCATTACGGAAAGATTCAACGCTGTCCCCCCGCCATCTTTGCTGTCTGTAATGATCACAAGTTGGGCCGACGAGAAAATGCGGATTCGGATTCAATGAGGAACAGGCATTAGATGTCTTCCTGGACCCTTCAAGGAGAGATGTGCTGAAAACCATTTCAAGAATCATCTCGACTATAAACAACTGTGAGTGAAATTTAGAGGACATTGTGCCAGTAAATCATATAAACCGGATTAATGTATTGTTTATGCTTCCTTTTCCCGTATTAGAATGGGAGTCGAATGTAACAAAGGTAGCCATCGGAGACTGGTTGGCTTCATATGAACAGCTGCCGTTTACCCATTTCATTTTCATTTTAGTCATTGTCCATAACATCGTAGCATTTGCATCATACTTATTCAAGCAGGCATTGTTGCTCCCCAAAAAGAGAAAACAGATATAGTCAGCGAGCAGGGATAAGAAAAAGACAGGATCAGAGACCAGGTTTTTATTCTTGCTATAATTGTATTAACACATTGTAATACAATTGGTGACCTAATAGGTCACGTTAGATGCTGCATGCATTATTCTTAAAAAATGTAATCCAAGAGAGACATTGCACCAAGTTTAGAACTGTCCCTATATTATGTTTTTTTATAGATCATTGGAGAAACAGGGACCTCTTTCTTAGTTCATGAATGCTACATAAATCCGCTACATTTGTGATATTCCACAATAAAAAAAGAAAAATAAAGTCAGTAAAAATATATTATTGTAAAGAATGTTCCTGCATCCAAACTTTTTACTTGTTAACTAGCCTTGTTATTGCGACTAGCCTTTTTAAACTGGCCAGTTCATGTCAAACCAAAGTTGTAAATTCCATTAAGGTAACACACACACACACACACACACACACACACACACACACACACACACACACACACACACACACACACACACACACACACACACACACACACACACATACAATAAACGAGCAGGTTATGTGTTTTTTTTTAGTTGAAACGTATTTAACATCTAATGCCACATGATGTAAATGGCATTTAGTTTATATGAAACCTGCCTGTAGTATCCAGCTGCTGTGCTATTGTATAAATACAGAACCATCTAGCTGTTGTACCAGGATATATATATTGCCAGGTGGGCCTTCAACAAATATGAGTGTATGGTTTCAGGGATAATATTAGTAAATAATGTGGACACCGTAAGCAATCAAGCCTTACTGGTGCAATCCATACGTGTGAGATTGCTGTATTTGAATATGGGTGGGTGGCATGGTCACTTTTTTAACTGACCTATTTATTGCTATTCACTTGTCAGACAACCTACTTACTTATCCGTTATAGATTAACTGCAATAAGAAGCCCGTGCAATGGGGGGCGGCAAAGCCCAGTTTCATTGCTCAACCATAGAAATTCTGAGCTCAACCCTTTACTTGCGTTTTCCGTTTTGGCGTGTACCAAACCACGGAACCGAGAATCCTTGCTGGATTCGGAGTCAGACATCGTAATTCAGAATTTTTAGTCCATTCCGTTCGGATGGTGTTTCGTTTGCCGATGCATTCTCGGTTGTAGGGCAAATTGGCTCACTGACAGCGTTGGCCGTTGAAGATCGGATAGTCGCCTGGATTGTTTTACCAGACATCATTTGTGTCAAACTGCGCTTCCGCCATGTTGAAGTGATTCAAGTTGTGACTGACTGCTGGGACTGAAGTGACAAGCCCCAGGGATCGGAATAGATAGAGTTGGGGGGGCTGCAACCGCGCCGGTGACGCAGGAAAAACACTCAAAAGCGGAGAAAAGCGTAGTAATTAGATCTTACTGCTAACCTGTTTTTAGCCTACGAGACCGACGGCGATATAGGCCACGTTTATGTAACATACGACGACACCAATCGTCCAAGGCTGAACGCAGCTTGTGAGTAGAGGGGAAGTCCTATCAAATTCCTGGTGAGTTGTTAGCTAACTAGCTCGCTAGCCTGGCTGAGGATGGTTAGCGGGCTACCCGCTAGCTCTCTCGCTGCTCTAATATTACCATCAGCTGGTAACAGAGGCCAGGTAATATCACAATACTGCGGGGATAGTTGGAGTGCGTTGCTTGTTGTGCTTCTGTGTGTTATCTGGTGTGAGTTGTTACTGGAGCCTTGAGTTTTGGATATGTCATTTTTTAATGTTGCGGTGGGAACGTTAACGTGTGTGTGTGAGAGAGAGAGAGAGGATAGCTAACATAGCTTCCCTGCTGACTGCTAGCCTGTGTGCTAGCGGGCTGCTAATGGTTCCGGACACTGTCTACAGAAGGAAGAGTCAAAATAGCGTCCAGCGTTTCGTGTTTACAAGTTGTCGAAAATCAGATATGTATCGCAATCTTCCTGTCGTGGTGGTCAAAGTGCAATGCGTGGATGTAACAGCCAATTCACCATCGTATTCTTGAATATTGCCTTTTTGGAGCTGATTCAGATTGTGTTTGGTTTGTTTTATAACAACAGTACAATTCGCAGTGCTCTCCCAGTGGGTGTCAGGAATTAGACGGGACCACTGTCACCCACAGTCGCGCTTTGACGTTATCAACTCCTGGTTACATTGTTACTGCCGTCCGTTCAACTTAACTGGCTGTTTTATTGGAAAGTAAGTTTTGACAAGCATGTATCCGGCGTACACGACAGCCAGGCTGTCCATTAAAATACGGACGTGATAGTTCAAGTGATTGGTTAGCACGCTAACGTTAGCTGCGTCTCCCACCTAGGTAGGAGCCTGCTAATGTTAGCTCGACAGTTCTGGTTGTTCATAGTATTACAACACCACAGTTTACCAAGTCATCGGCTATAGGTTAGGTTAAGTATATTTGCGTATAGCGCAGACTACAGCCCTTTTTGTGCAAAACGATGTTATATAGGACGCGTTGATTAAAAAAAAAAATCCTAATTGTAAGGGCCCTGCCAAGGGAAAGGCCCTTGTGGTAATGAAGGGGGCGCTGGACGACAAGGCCTTCTCTGCTGTGTTGCTTGGGCGGATCGCCTTGCATGCTAACGTTAGCTACCGCAGCTAGTGTCAGGCGTTCACTATCTCAAGCTACAGCTGCTATTTAACCACACTGGCTTTGGAACGATTGTTACATCGTTTTTAGTTCGTTTTCACTAGATGTGATGCCTATTCAGGACGAATGTATTGTATAGACGTTTGTTGGATCGAATGCGTAGTTCACCAGTTAGCGCCTACCTTTTTATTGTAAAACGTATATTTTATGATCTAAAAGCCGGTTATTTTCCAAGGGGTGCAACCGCGGCCTTAAGTTGCAGCAGCACCTGTCTCACTAGTGACTGCATATAACGTTTCTATACAAATGTGATGTCATGCATCTTTTGTGTTTTAAATAACAAGACGCCTTTTAACGTGTCAGCCCATTACGGCTGGCCACCTGTGACACAGGAAATAGCAGTTTCACTACCCTTAAACTATAAACAATTGAAACATGTAAATAATTGAAGATTATGCTATGGCTGCTAGAAGCTGTGTTGTATATGTTTATTTATGCATTGCTGGCAGTGTTTTGTGCAATGTAACCATTCATAGATTTGCATAACTTCTGTGACAATATACAGTATATTCGTATGCATAACGCTAACATGGGTGGGCGACACTACCAAGTGTTTATCCAAATGCTACCTTTTCTTATGTTCTAATGTTTACAATTTAGCACATATGGGTTTCTGGAGGATTCACAGATATGGTGATGTCTCCTGGAATGGGGTTTGTGTTTAATGGTCCTGGTGCAAGTTCAGGTGTTGCACTTCACCCTTTAACTTTCATTAGAATCATAGCTTTACAAAATCCCTTTCTAATCAATGTGCCTATATTTGATACATTTAGGGAATGCATATGGTATGGCATTTCCTTAAAGGCATTTTATCAAATAAATAAAAGCGCTAAAAGGAAAATGGTAATGCACTTATAATTGAATCTTGTCAAGTTTTAATTTAAAGAACCTTTGTGGGATCTTTTGTACCCTTAAGATGCCCGTTTTGTAGATTATTGTTTTTGTTAACCAAAGCTAGGCATAGCCTAGATCAGCCCGTAATTGGAATTAGGTTGTATTGATTGAGACTGTCAACCGCTCAATTTATATCCAGACAAGATTCTGATTAACTCAGACAGGAAACTAGAATGTAAACAAAGCACAGCTCAACAGAAGGCAGCATACGTTGTCATTGTTAATTGTGGGGACTGAAATACCACAATGGCCATGAAGTCATTGCATTGGTATCATAATCTACAGAACTACATATTGATCCTCTATGTGGACAATTTGCAGTTATGTTTACTATGTGTCAGGCACATTTAAATGGCTGCATGGGTTTTTATTGGAGAAAATGGAAGCCAATAAAGTACTTCTTTATCTGAAGCCAATAAGAAAGGTTTGTGGGTCTGCTAATAGATTGGCTCCAATGAGCTTCAAAATCACTGTCATGGCCATAGAGGTATCCGTGCACCCTGTTAAAATGTACTATGGACTCAATGTCTTTTCATTAGCTGTAGACTGTTTAAGCGTGTCACTCAATGGGTTTATTTCCTTGAGTATATAATACAATGACATACTTTTTATTTTATTCTATTGTTCCAGGAATGATTTATATATTTGAGTTTTTGTATAAGTCTTGTAGCACATTAAAGGTGGTGCCATTTACATCCGTTAGCTTTTGGTTAGTGACATGCTTTGTTAGAATAACATTTTTGGGGTGACTGTGCCTGTCTCTGTATGCTGCAATTTTGATTTTAGACTGCCCCGGCTCATTTCTGACCAATCAGGGCATCTCTTCCCTGATTAATTTTGAGAATCCCTCTTGCCTGTCAATCACAGGTGTGGGAATGCAACACTTCTCAATGGTGGAGAAATGTAGGGTGAGCGAGAGCATAGAAGAAGCAGCGTTTATTTGTTTGTTTAGTTTCCAAATCTTGTATTAAATACACATCCTGATTCTGGTTCCAGAAGTTGCTGATGGCACCACCTTTTTGAAAATATCACAAAAGTCTGATGCAGCACAATATAACAAATTAAAATATTCGATTTATTTTTATTTGACATCCTTTAAAAAAACAAATGCATATTAAACTCTTGTTATGGCCCGCCTATCATAAACTCTGGACTACCATTTTGGGCTATTCAAATTAATACATGTATATATGTCTATGATGATATAGTGTTGATAAGACAGACAGGTTTTGGTGCTGAATTAGCAGGTTCTGTCATGATTCACCAATCATCGTGCTAGCATTTAACCTGACTGCCAAGTACTCAGCTGATTTGAGGGAATCATCCCAGAGTCAGCTATCCAGAGTTGGTAGAGCAGGTTTTATCTACTTTTTTGACAGCACGTGTTATCTATCTATAACCTGCTCCAAGGTTATAATTCATGCAACGGGAAATAAAACTAGGACCTAATCAAGAAAAGGTTCAAGAATCCCACTTGCTTTTATGGATGATGCTTACATTGTTTGATCATACAAGCTGTTCCTGCTGACCTTTACCCTCTCTTCTTCACCCTAGGTTATGCAATGGTCTCAGCGGCCCATCCAGACCTCCAGGTGCTTGTGTCCCTCTCTTGCGTGTTCGGACTTGTATACCTCTGCTCTACAGCTGAGGCGGCTGTGATTCCCCTCGTGGCCAGCGCTCCCTAAGAGGCCAAGATTGCCAAGATCTGCCCCGTGGCGAGCATGACGGCCACCACGCGTGGCTCCCCGGTGGGGGGCAACGACAGTCAGGGCCAGGGCCAGGCGCCCGACGCTCAGAGTCAGCCTCCACTACCACAGAACCAGGTCTGCTTCGCTGCACCAAGCAGTACTTGGGGTTGGGCATCATCATTTCAATGTATCATTGTTGGTGTGTGGCGATAATGATGCATTGACATACTTCGGGAACAGTTAGTTTTATTGAACGACTTTATTTTGCTTTTCTTACCAAAAGTTGATGGTGTGCTCAAATAAGTGTTGTGTATTTCAGGAGTTGGTGTTGCTGCATCAATTTAACTTTTCTAATATATTCTTGAGCAGAATGCACAAACTTGAGCAACATTTACATTGCAATGACGGGAGTGTTGCCAAGAGTGTACCATGTTGTGTGTGTACCATCCTTTCTAGAGAAGTTGGTGAAATGTTATCCTCCACTGTCATGCCAAGTGAGAGATTATCTCACTGGGGAAGTAAAACCAAATTCAAATTTGACCCACGTCACCGCTGACCTTGAAATGCACAACCAATCATTAAACATATGTTGGCCCCACATCACCACATTAAAAGTACTTTTTTAAATGATGCTCATTCCGTGAGCATAACCGATTTAGTAGGTTGATCTTACCCTACAGTATGCGAAATCGATGTGGATTGATACACATGTAGGTTTGGGACCGATCAGTACGCAGTCTGAGCTCTTTTAACGTTGCTGGACTGCAAGATGTCATGCATGTATATTCTCCTGGAGTGTTCCATGCACGTTTTTTCAGCTAATTAGGAGAGCTAGAGCTCTTTTGTACAGAGATAAGTACATCACTAATAAAATCTCTTGTGTATTCTCCTAAAAGCTGCCTCATCCTTCTCCTGCATCCCCCCCCCCCCCCCCCCCCCCCCCCGCGATGGACCTCTTGTGCAATTGCGCTTTATTTGATCACTTGAGGTTACTGGTGTGCGTTGAGAAAATTGACTTTGCAATGTAAAATGCCTATGTCCCAGTACCCCACCAGCTCTGCTAATATGCAGTCCAAATCAGTGGAGGGAAAAACCATGGTGTTAAAGGGTGCATGTCGACTTGCAGACAGGTCTACGTGACCAACACAAAATGAACACCGCGTGTAGTAGGCTTAAGGGTCGGAATGAGGATTCAAAATGCGCAAACATGGATCCGAAATAGCAATTGTGCCGGCAATACCCAACCCTTCACACACCTTCTGCACTTGAATTGCATTCTCACCTTTTTGTTCCTCATTACTCTCACTCTGCACTCTAGACCCCCTTTCCTCCTTCATACCCAGTGTCACACACTGGGTATGAAACCTCCTCTGGCTGTGACTCTGCATCTCGTTTTATCTTCCTGTTTTACATGTTTCAATTACAATGGTACTGCATGAATGAGCACAGAGCAATGCTATTGGCACCATTGCAGGAACTGACATATTGTAATGGAATAAACCTGGGACCAGAAGAGTGGGAAGCCGTGTGTCTCCCTTTAAGTCTCCCTTTGCTAGAGCGCAGACACTGCAGAATACGTTTTTCTGCCCCTCTCCAGTTAATGCTCAAACATAAGCACACACACACAATGATCCCCAACCAGAGGGAAAGGCAGACTAAAGCCAAAGCATCATTGAACAGATCCTCCTGAGCGATAGATTGTGTGTGGGTGTGGGTGCGCGTGTGGGTGTGCAAGTGTGCGTGTGCAGGTCTCTGTTGGTTGGAGATGAGCAGTGTCGAGACGTGAGAGGCAAGCTGCCTATGTAGGTCAGCCAAGCAGAAGGAGCCTTCTGTTCACACCCCCACATTTGACAAGTTGTGCAGCGCGCTCCCTCTCGCTCCCTCATACAGCTGCTAACGTTGCCATCGTTGCTCAAATGCAGTCATTAAGTCAGGAGCAGGCTCAAGGGAAGAGTCGCTACTCCTCCGTCAGACGCACACACACACAGACATGCAATTGTCTTTCGTCTCCTTGCTTCCTCATACCCCCCACACTTTCCTTTTCGTTCCATTAGGGGAACTATTGATAAGTAAGTCTGCATTTTAAAAAGCACCACATTTATTCTTGCTAAAAGGAGCACCCAAGCGATTGAACAGTGAAAACAAAAGTGGTTTAGCAGCCAAAGCTAGGAACACAGTCTCCCTGTTATCATATTGCTTTCTTTAACTGCCATGTTTTGTTGGATGCACTTAAACATTACTACTACTAAACGCTACTGCGTACTTGGAAACATTTTCTAAAAGCTGTTTTGGTTTTTAGAAATGGTGTTATGTGTACTGACCTTTTATTTTAACTTTTTGATCGTTCCAGGCCTCATCCCCCAACTCGTCCAATGAGAACTCTCCAGTGAGCCCACCCGATGAGCCAGGTCAGGGGGATGGACCTCCTCAGCTGGAAGAGGAGGAGCCAGCCTTCCCTCACACTGACCTTGCCAAGCTGGATGATATGATTAACAGGTGAGCAGCGCAGCATCAGACCACTGGAACAGTTGACAACACCAACTGTTTTTTGCATGAAAATGTCTTGGCACTCTCACTCTCAACGTGGTGGCTGTTTTTTCCCTGCAGGCCTCGATGGGTGGTTCCAGTTTTGCCAAAGGGAGAGTTGGAAGTCCTCCTAGAAGCTGCTATAGATCTTAGTAAAAAAGGTATGTGGGAATAAGCGGAGTCTGTTTCCTGGCAGATGCAGGCTGTAGGGTTTAAACCACGTGGTGTGCACTCAATGTGGTGGGTTTTCTGTAAAAGTGGTCTTCATGATTTCCAACATCGGGGTTCCAAAGGGGTGGTTTGGAACCCGGACCCAACCCTCCATTTTGTCAGTCAATCATAAATATGTCAAGGATATAGTGTTGATAAAATGCCATAATGATGACAATATCGGTTTATTCATCATATCAATTTCCGCCTAATGTGTTTCCCTCAAACCTCTTACGAGAACGATTACGATCTCTTTTGTTACATTTTTCCATTTCTTTGCAGGACTGGATGTCAAGTGTGAAGCGTGCCAGAGGTTTTTCCGAGATGGTCTCACCATCTCCTTCACAAAGATCTTGACAGATGAGGCAGTCAGTGGATGGAAGTTTGAGATTCACGTAAGTCAACCTAAGATCTATGGGTGCTGCTTTAAAGTGGTAATCTTGAAATTGCTAAACTGCAAATGCAAAGGCATTCATCAGTGGTCCATAGGCTCGATTACCATTGTTACCTCATTCGGCGATAGATAGGTAAACTGAAGTGACATTTATTTACATGTCTTCAAATTGCCTTCAAAAACTACCCACATGGTGCTGATTATGTGGGCTGTTAAGGAATGATGCATTTCCTTGAAGAAAAACCCTTACCTATGGAGTGAAAAAATATAGGCTTTTTGTGCATCATGATGTTTCCTTGACCAGTATTTACCAAAAACACCATCGTTTTGCTCATCCATTAAATACATGAAAAAAGACAGACACCTCCCACTCCTCCATTTGTACCTCTACTGATGTATATCTTTTTTTGTGGCCCAAGCATTTGTCTTACAACTCAGGTTTTCGGTGAGCATTTCTAAAGGGATGAAATCAGACTGCATATCCAGGGGTGATCAATGCTCATTTTATATCATACATGAAGGTTGGCTGTTGTGTTGACTTGAGGAGATAGATGAATGAGATCAACCTTTTCAGTCAAGCAGAGACACGCACTAAAAACATTATCATACACTGCGCATATAGACACAAGACACATGTCTCATAATTTATTATCACAGCTGCAAAAAACACTAGGGCATTAATAATGATTAAATGGCTGCATGCGTTAAAGTAGTGACATAATGTCCCAAGGGTGACTTTGCAGAGGCTGTTCTGTGTGATGTTGAACAGTTCTGCCTCCTCTTTACAGAGGTGTATCATCAACAACACACACCGGCTGGTGGAGCTGTGTGTGGCCAAGCTCTCTCAGGACTGGTTCCCTCTACTTGAGCTGCTGGCCATGGCCACCAACCCCCACTGCAAGTTCCACATCTACAACGGCACGCGGCCCTCAGAGACCGTCCCCGCTGGGGCTCAGCTGGCCGACGATGAGCTCTTCGCCCGCCCTCCAGACCCTCGCTCACCCAAGGTAAGCCATCGCTAGACCCTTCAGACCCCCACTCACCCAAGGTAAGCCACCTTTTCAACCCTCACTCACCCATGGTAAGCCACCTTCACACCAGACCCGGAGTCACCCATGGTAAGTCACCCTCACAGCAGACCCTTGCTCACCCAAATGGAAGCCAAATCATATGATATTGCAAATAACCCCAGAGATCCTGCGATCTACAGGCCTCTGTTTCTGCGTTTCCTTTCTGGTTTAGGTTTCCTCAATGTTCCGTTGTGTTTTTAATAATCAAGTGCAACTGTTATTAATAACGAACTGGACCTATTTAACTGAAATATTTATACTTTCAGCTATTGAGAAATTGACTGCCTAATAACAGGAAATGCTCTATATTTGGACTGTAAAATAACATTAAGTTGAAAGCATAATTAAAGCTCAAACGTATGTTCAGCTAGATTGGTTTGGCAAACTACAGTTTGACCTATCATTGTTTTGCCTTTTTAAACTTGTTGTTTTTACCCTCTTTCTATGTCCTCCTCAGGGCTGGTTGGTGGACCTAATAAACAAATTTGGCACGTTAAACGGGTTCCAAATGCTGCACGATCGCTTCATGAGTGGCCAAGCACTGAACGTCCAGATCATCGCTGCACTTATCAAGTGAGCCCATTAGAAGCGTAAAGCTGGCCAACCTTTTAGTGCACCAGCGAATCCTTATACAAGGTGGCCAATGTGCTCTTTTATAGCTTTGTCCATCTTAACGTTTTTGTATTCTTTATGTTTTCCACCCTTCCAGGCCTTTTGGCCAGTGTTACGAGTTCCTCACATTGCACACAGTGAAGAAGTACTTCCTCCCAGTCATTGAGATGGTCCCCCAGTTTCTGGAGAACCTGACAGATGAAGAGCTAAAAAAAGAGGCCAAGAATGAAGCCAAAAACGATGCACTGTCCATGATAATCAAGTCCCTGAAAAACCTGGCTTCTCGTGTCCCAGGGCAGGAGGAGACGGTGAAGAATTTAGAGATTTTTAGGTTAAAAATGATTCTTAGGTGAGTATCAAGCACGTGGCAATGATACATGTCTCTTTAGGCACTACTCTTAATGGAGGTTTTCGCTCGCATTGTTATATATATTTTCTTGTCACTTGCTAAGCTAGTTATTAAGTTCGCACCAGATGAAAGTCATAGCATCCACTTTACAAGTTTGTTAAACACTTTCATGTTCTGTCTTTGCCACCGCTAGGTTATTGCAAATTTCCTCTTTTAACGGCAAAATGAATGCACTAAATGAAGTGAACAAGGTGATCTCCAGTGTCTCCTACTACACCCATCGGCATAACCCAGAGGAAGAGGAATGGTTGACTGCGGAGCGCATGGCTGTGAGTCCACTGTCAGGATTACCTTTTCTTAGCCACGGTTATCTATTCAGTTTCTCATGGGTAACGCAACTCTTTCCTCCCTGTGGTCTAATGGCAGGAGTGGATCCAGCAAAACCATATCCTGTCGATTGTGCTCAGGGACAGTCTGCACCAGCCACAATATGTTGAGAAACTGGAGAAAATCCTGCGCTTCGTCATCAAGGAGAAAGCGCTTACCATGCAGGATCTAGACAATATCTGGGCTGCACAGGTAATTCTGAAATTCGCAAATAAATATACTGTATTCATCTTTTGGTTTCTAGTAATCTACTTAAAGACAGAGTAGGCAATTTATTTTAGAAGCATTTTCTGTCATATTTGTTGAAATTCTCCTTACATCCCGAACAAAATCTGGTATCTGGTACCTGTTGCAGGTCAGTAATAAACCATTTTATTCGGGCCGAATGAAATGATTGCATAACTTAGCTGTCTTTTTACCTACCTACCTGGCTTCTTGCACGCACTCTGCTCGTGCATCCATTGCGCATGACCGGAGTCTTCCACTAGGCTAGCCAAATCTAGCTTACTCTGGTTTCTCCAAATGGCCTCACCTAGCGTTAAAGCCGCCATATTCAGAACTTCTGTTATTGTCATTTCTCTCCCAGGCTGGCAAGCACGAGGCCATAGTGAAAAATGTCCATGATCTTCTTGCCAAGCTGGCTTGGGATTTCTCCCCCGAGCAGCTCGACCACCTCTTTGACTGTTTTAAGGTGAGCTGGAAGCCTATTTGTCCCTAAATTGCTGTTTTTAGTGGGGGGACATAATATATACAAGATATAATTTGTTCTTCTCAGTACGGTCATCCAAGGCCTACCTGGCACCCCTGCTCCTTGACCTCTGGGCTGAAATGCTATTTTTCTCTGGTCTGCAGGCAAGCTGGACCAACGCCAGCAAGAAGCAGCGGGAGAAGCTTCTGGAGCTGATCCGGCGCCTGGCTGAGGACGATAAGGACGGGGTGATGGCCCACAAGGTCCTCAACCTGCTGTGGAACCTGGCGCACAGCGACGACGTGCCCGTAGACATCATGGACCAGGCCCTCAGCGCTCACATCAAGATACTGGACTATAGCTGCTCACAGGTTGGTGACGGAGACCGGTTGGATCGTGGGTCTGTTTGTTGATATGGGACGGTTGCAGCCACCTTCTTAACCTCAATGAACGGTGGATGCTGATGATGTCATGTTCATGGTTACCTGCAGGACAGGGATACGCAGAAGATCCAGTGGATCGACCGCTTCATAGAGGAGCTGCGCACCAACGAGAAATGGGTGATACCTGCCCTGAAGCAGATCAGAGAGATATGTAGCCTGTTTGGAGAAGCCCCTCAGAATCTTAGGTAAAGTAATGCATAGAATACTATAATATATTTTCCTTGTGTGAAACACAGGCAAGAGTCAACTTGTATGCGAAAGCACGAAGTTTAACTAAACAATCTGATAGTTAGATTGGTAATGATAGCTATAAATATTCATTTTGGTCTTGATAATCACATTAAACGTAATTTTGACTTGAGCTTGTATTCACTGTTGAAATTGGACATAATTTTGCACACAAAACCATTGAACGTTTAGAAAAACGATTAACTCCCTTTTGTTACAAACCGTACCCACTGACATCCCTGACATTTTAATCACATTTCCAGCAAGGCTGAGACATGGCAGATTTTCATGAACCGTAGTTTCCGGAGTCTGTCAAGACTTTCCATTCAGCTTGCTTCACAGTCTCTCCAGAACGCTAGACAAAACCCTTTTTTAACTTTAGGCTCTTCATACTGGTCTACCACAACATTTAGTTTGAGATCAACGCTATTTATGTACTTTAATTTTTTTTTGTTTTGTAAAAAACAAATCCTCCATCCTCCTTCAGTCAAACGCAGAGGAGCCCCCACGTATTCTACCGCCACGACCTGATCAACCAGCTGCAGCACAACCATGCCTTGGTCACCCTGGTGGCTGAAAACCTCTCCGCCTACATGGAGACTATGAGGCAGTTTTCCAAAGGTACGCCTCCTGATACACCATGTCTAGACCTGATTTTGAAGTCAACCGTTAATGGCTTGGTTGATTTGTAACGGGGGATCTTTGTCCGGGGGCAGCTTTTCCTGTGTTTTAATGGTATTGGTTTCCATGTGCAGTGGAACAGGCAGAGTTTGACCCTCAGACAGTGAGGCCCGGGAGTCGCTACAGCCATGTCCAGGAAGTACAGGAACGGCTCAACTTCCTGAGGTACCCCCTACCCTCCTCCTTTTTTTTATATCGGATAAACTCGGGGCCAAAGCTAAGCGGGATTGTGAAATGACCGATACGGGTCAGATTTCACAGGAAGCATTTTTACTTTCATTGGGTTTTTCCATTTCATTCTGTATTAGTAAAATATAAATTTAAATGTATGTGAAATATGCGTGATATTCTGAGTAAAGTATAGTCAGTTAGAGCAGCATTATTTAAGTTCAAGGATGTTGAATTCACTTTTGTTACTTCTACTTCCAGGTTTCTTTTGAAAGACGGCCAGCTGTGGTTGTGTGCTCCCCAGGCCAAGCAAATCTGGAAATGTCTGGCTGAGAATGCCGTGTTCCTCTGTGACCGTGAAGCCTGCTTCAAATGGTAGTGTCTCCTTCAACCTTCGTCACAATCCCCCCCCCCCCCCCCCCCCCCCCCCCACCCCAGCGTCATCCCCTCACAGCATCCCTCTCATAGACTCTGTCCGTCCTGCTGCCAACAGGTACTCCAAGCTGATGGGGGACGAGCCGGACTTGGATCCAGACATCAACAAGGACTTCTTCGAGAACAACGTCCTGCAGCTGGACCCGTCCCTGCTGACGGAGAACGGCATGAAGTGTTTTGAGAGGTTCTTCAAGGCCGTCAACTGCAGGGAGGGCAAGCTTGTCGCGAAGCGCCGGGCCTACATGATGGATGACCTGGAGTTGATAGGCCTGGACTACCTCTGGAGGGTGAGCCAGCTGATGGCATGAAGCATTTAAGGAAGTTTGGATATGTGTTATGGTATCATTTGTCGTTGGAACCAAAGGTTCTATGATGATGTCCAATGTCGTCTTGCAATACGGTATTAGTTCTGTTTGATGTGTCATTAGCAACCCCAGGTGGGATAGCATTGTGGATGCCTCACTGTGGCTGTGGAGTGATATCGGTTGCATTGGATCGCTTGACCTGTAAATTGAGCTACAGTTTAACTGCTTAGTCATAGTCTATGATGTAATGCTAGGGATACTAGAATAGCATTTCCTAACAATGTTAGGAATTATTTTGATTCCTTATCGCAATGCCTAACGTGCTGCATAATTAGCAGAGCTGCCGAAAATGAGCAATGCACTTTATTTATGCATTTAATTTAGAAATCCAGTGTAAATAAATGAATGTGACGTGTTAGGTACGATAAGATGCCTGTCTGGCATAAACAAACAGCGGAGCAGCTGCATGATTGACTGCTCTCTTCGTTGTGATAGATAACAAGACTCTCTTCAATTTTAAATAGTTTATTTTACACATCAGTCCTGGAATAATACACACTAACCCTAAATATCTATTCAAGTGCAGTAACCAGTTATGAATAATTCACAATTCTCATCTTGGTCCATGCTGTTGCAGTTCTCTTTCGGAAGGCAGTTTTGTTTGCTTGTAGATAAAGCATTGTCAATGGACAAGCAGGGTTCCTGAGTGGTGCTTTTTCAGCACGGTTCCTTTTTTCTCTTCTAAGTGGCTATTAATGAGGCTGGGAGTGAGTCATTGCTCTGCATGACTCGAGTACCTCTGACTCAGATGCACACACACATGCGTATAATGAGCACTGTCTCCTGTATATGATGGAGTGAACCGGTTGGCGAAATTGATTTCTCCTTCTATTTCCTACCTTCTCCAAGGTGGTTATTCAAGGAAGTGATGACATCGCCAGCCGAGCCATAGACCTAATGAAGGAAATCTACACAAACCTCGGACCAAAACTGCAAGTCAATCAGGTGAAGTTAATTACATCGTCGGCCTAGCGTTGATACCGCTTCCATCAATTTGTGTCACGCTCACGGTGTTTGACCAGCTCATTTCCCACGCAGTCCTGGCCGAGCGCTGCGTAGACGCACTAGCGACCAGGCGTGTACACGCACCGTATCTTAATAGTCAGGTGTCAACCCTATAAAAACACTCCACGCCGTCCGCTGTCGATCTCGCCCATGTATGTCTACACATCCTCATCGTGTGTGTCTGCTCCCCCCCACCACCACCACCACCACCCCCCCAACAGGTGGAGATCCACGAGGATTTCATTCAGTCCTGCTTTGACCGCCTGAAGGCGTCTTACGACACGCTGTGTGTGTTGGACGGGGACAAGGACAGCATCAATTGTGCGCGCCAGGAGGCCATTCGCATGGTGCGCGTGCTCACCGTGCTCAAGGAGTACATCAACGAGTGTGACAGCGACTACCACGAGGAGAGGACCATACTGCCCATGTCCAGGTAGGAGCGAGCGAGGCGGCAGGCGTTATGGGGAATGAGGGGGCGTGACGATTGTGATGCAGTGAGGAGCAGTGGGTAGGAGTCCTCTCTGGTCGAGGAGTCGAGACCTCCTGATTTTTCCATTGACGCTCATTCCGGAACTTTAATGCCATGTTTTAGTTGTGCAGCGTAGTGTAGACAACTTGTCAACACTAATTACCACTTGTATAAAGCCTGCTGTGGACAAACGCATACCGGGTTTGCTGTCCCTTTTGCTAATTACCTGTGTATATTTATACCCTCTGAAGTCTACATTCAAAAAGGCCTATATCAATAAAGGTTATTGTTACGGTGTTAAAGCTGTATTCCGTGGTAGGGCCTGGATCTGGTTGCAGTGTTGTAGTTCTAATGCAGCCCGTGTGTAAATAAAGTGTCAGCATTGTTGGGACGCTATTGTTCTCCGCCAGCTACTCTGGGCCACACGTCTACCCCTGCACTGAAACCGTGGTTCTCTTTCCACCAGGGCTTTCCGAGGGAAGCACATCACGTTGATCGTGCGTTTCCCAAACCAGGGTCGCCAGGTGGACGACCTGGATATCTGGTCCCACACCAACGACACCATCGGCTCCGTGCGACGGGGCATACTCAATCGGATAAAGGCCAACGCCACGCACACCAAGATAGAGCTCTTCATGTGCGGGGAGGTCGTGGACCCGGCTGACGACAGGAAGCTCATCGGACAGCTCAACGTAAAGGATAAGACGGTCAGCCCCGCCCTCCCATCCAAAATGCATGAACCTGAATTATTACGGTTATACTGCAGTTGGATTTTAGTATTTTTGAACCAAACGTACTGGATCTGCTAGAGCATTCCAAAATGTAATGTTATCATCATGCTATCACATAGTTTTGATTGATGTGTGTGTCAATGTGTTTTGTGTACAGCTGATCACAGCCAAGCTGACTCAGGTGAGCACCAACATGCCCTCTAGTCCAGACAGCTCCTCTGATTCGTCTACCGGTTCGCCTGGTAACCATGGCAACCACTACAGCGATGGGCCCAACCCTGAGGTGGAGAGCTGCCTGCCTGGTGTGGTGAGTTAACTGCATGAACACACATACAGTGTGCACACACATGCACTAATTGATATAACATTTTAATATGGACTAATGGAAATGAATGTCCAACTATGATTACATAAGTTATTGATTAGCCTTGCATGAAGTGCCTGTGAAGACTGAAATGTGCTGAAACGTCGTTTCCCTCCCTCCCCCCCCCCAGATCATGTCGTTGCACCTGCGCTACATCTCCTTCCTGTGGCAGGTGGCCGACCTGGGCTGCAACCTCAACATGCCGCTGCTTAGAGACGGAGCCCGCGTGCTCATGAAGCTCATGCCCCCCGGTAGGCCTATGCCCTCGGGCACTTAAATGAAGTAACCCTTGGCAACACATTTCACCCACACATAAACACCCCCATCCTCACACACACACACACACACACACACTGTGTAACTCACTGCTGCGGTTGGGGTGCTCGTGCGGTCCTCAGATAACACCACCGTGGCTAATCTGCGTGCCGTGTGTCTGGACCACGCCAAGCTGGGCGAGAACAGCCTCAGCCCCACACTGGACTCCCGCTTCTTTGGCCCCTCGCCCTCACAAGTGCTCTACCTCATCGAGGTGAGCGTCACAGTGCGGACGGTTGCTTGGTTATTTTCTCATCTGTTTTGTTATGTCATCTGCGCAGCAGGGCTAACGCCGTAGCTCCCCTCCCGTCCTGCAGGTGGTGTATGCTCTCCTGATGCCCGCCAGCGCCACCCTGGGGGAGGACGCAAGCGACTTCCAGTACAACTTCCTGAAAAGCGGCGGGCTGCCGCTGGTGCTGAGCATGCTCACCAGGAACAACTTCCTGCCGTCGGCCGACATGGAGACGCGGCGCGGGGCCTACCTCAACGCGCTCAAGATCGCCAAGCTGCTGCTGACGGCCGTGGGCTTCGGGCACGTCAAGGCCGTGGCGGAGGCCTGTCAGCCCAACACCGAGGGCAACGTCCCTGTCTCACCGGTTAGACCGCTGCGTACACACGCCCTCAGAACCGGTTCCCCGGCCATCTCTCTCTCTCTCTCTCTCTCTCTCTCGCTCTCGCTCTCTCTCGCTCTCGCTCTCTCTCGCTCTCTCTCGCTCTCTCTCTCTCTCTCTCTCTCTCTCTCTCTCTCTCTCTCTCTCTCTCTCTCTCTCTCTCTCTCTCTCTCTCTCTCTCTCTCTCTAAATGAGCGTTTTTTTTTAAATTTATTTTTCCCCATTGACAACTGCTCCTGCTCTCCCCTCGTTCCCCCAGATCAACCAGGCCACTCACGATCAGGCCCTGGTCCTGCAGAGCGCCTTGCAGAACATCCCCAACCCGGCGTCCGAGTGCATGCTGCGCAATGTGGCCATCCGCCTGGCCCAGCAGATCTCAGATGAGGTGAGGAGGATGTGGGGCTTCAAAGGGTACAAGCCAGTCTGTAGGCCACTTCATTGCGACCTTGTGCACTGACACACCATCCTTCACACTAGTCAAACCCCAACATTGTCACATAGTAAGAAATGTGTCCTGTTGTAAGTGGGACACATTCCTTGATGGGGCCAACTGTTTCTAATGGAGAAGGTTGGTGAGCAGAAGAGGGCTGCGTGTGCTGCATGGCAGTACAGGGCTAGTAGGCTACCTTTGGTAGCCTCAATTGCCTGTTCGTGCCGTCTTTGATGAGGCTTTTCTTCCCTGCAGAACTTCTTCCAGGCCTCAAAGTACATCCCAGACATCTGTGTGATCCGGGCAATACAGAAGATAGTTTGGGCATCGGGCTGTGGCACAGTGCAGCTCGTCTTCAGCTCCAACGAGGAGATCAGCAAGATCTATGAGAAGGTACAACCTGAAATGATTGTGGACAGCTCATGTATCCACAAACCGTGTTTTTTGTCCCCGACATCCTCTGTAGGATGATGCGTTAAGCCACGTCATTGTTTTATTTACAGAAATAACAACCAATTATTTGTTGAAATGTGTCTTTGCTTTGTGGGGGCGTGAACATTCTAGGCTGCAATAAATAATGTGGAAAGCTGTTGTTGACCCAGCCTTTATTTAAGCAACCTACACCCTATCTTGGTATTACACTTCCCAGACTATTTACAGAAAGCCAGTCTTCAAACCCTGCGAGTTACTAAAGTACTGTTGAACGTGCTGTTTTGAACTCTGCTGTGATGATTACATTTTTAAGATAACTCCTTTAAATGGTCTTGTACATGTGGCACTAGGCGCTGTTTTTCTAGTATTTATGGTGTGCTTTCTGAGATGAGTAATTGTGCGTAGTGGTGGGGAGCACCTGCTGCCAGCTGACTGTAACCATCTGGAGCACTTGAGAGCTCTGCCTCTCCAACACGACAAGCTCAGTCTCCCATTCTAGACCTGCCTGTGACTTGGAGTGCGACACAAACCCATTTGCCTTGGCATGTGAATCAGCCGCTCGAATGACCATTTCATATTATTTTCTTTATAGACTAACGCGGCTAAGGAGCCAGATGGGGAGGACGAGCAGGTATGCTGCGAGGCCCTGGAGGTGATGACCCTGTGTTTCGCCCTCATGCCCACGGCTCTCGACACCCTCAGTAAGGAGAAGGCCTGGCAGACCTTCATCATAGACCTGCTGCTCCACTGCCACAGCAAGTACGTCAAACCAGGTCACATGGTTTTTTAACGAGCGCAGCCGTGCCTCGTTGAGATCTCGGTGAACCTTGATTGATCCCACGTGTCCCCAGGTCGGTGCGTCAGATGGCCCAGGAGCAGTTCTTCCTGATGGCCACCAGGTGTTGCATGGGCCACCGACCCCTCCTCTTCTTCATCACCCTCCTCTTCACTGTCCTCGGGGTGAGTGCCGCAACCTGCTTCTGTTCTGTGCTGTGCGATCCCCATGGATCGTATCCGTTGGATACATTCACTTTAGCCAACGGCTCCTAACCCCTTGTGTTTTTTGCCGAATGCCGTCGTTTCCAGAGCACTGCCAAAGAGCGGGCCAAGCATGCGGGAGACTACTTCACCCTGCTCCGACACCTGCTTAACTATGCCTACAACAGCAACATCAACCTGCCCAACGCTGAGGTGCTGCTCAACAATGAGATCGACTGGCTCAAGAGGATCCGGGTAAGACCACGTATTGTGCTTTGCTTCTGCATCATTTTTACAATGTCTTGTGATGGAAAGGAAGGCAGAGTTAATGTTTTCGCCTTATTGGTGTCAGTTGATGGTGTGTATAGTTGCAAGCCACAAAGTAGTGGAGTATGCTGAAGGATCCATTCATATATCTCAGGATGAGGTCAAGCAGACGGGTGAGACGGGTGTGGAGGAGACCATCCTGGAAGGTCACATCGGCGTGACGAAGGAGCTGCTGGCCTTCCAGACCCCAGAGAAGAAGTACTACATCGGCTGTGAGAAAGGAGGAGCAAACCTCATCAAGGTGAAGAGAAGGAGAACGACACGCTCCTGTGTTGAGGGTACGGGCGGGTATTATTCCAAAATGTATTTCCTTTTTTAACCATCCCCATTCTCCCTTATTCTAGGAGCTGATCGACGACTTCATCTTCCCAGCGTCCAACGTCTACCTGCAGTACATGAAGAGCGGAGAGTTCCCCACGGAGCAGGCCATTCCAGTGTGCAGCAGCCCGGCCTCCATCAACGCTGGCTTTGAGCTGCTGGTGGCCCTGGCCGTCGGCTGCGTCCGCAACCTCAAGCAGATAGTGGACACTCTGACGGACATGTACTACCGAGGTACCGACTGGCGCCGCTGCCCATCCACCGGGCCTCTCATAAATGATTCGCACAGTCCTATATTATAGGGCAGTTTCGTTCTGCGCTCCATCACCATGCCCTTTCCCCCTCCTCTTCCTCTCCAGGATGCGAGACCCTCACAGAGTGGGAGTACCTGCCCCCTGTGGGGCCGCGGCCCAACAAGGGCTTTGTGGGTCTGAAGAACGCAGGCGCCACCTGCTACATGAACTCGGTCATCCAGCAGCTCTACATGATCCCCCCCATCCGCAACGGCATCCTGGCCATCGAGGGCACAGGCACCGACGTGGACGATGACATGTCTGGGGACGAGAAGCCGGAGAACGAGGTAGGGGCTGAGGTATGGAATCCTTTAACAGCACCTTCTCACTGACAATATACGGCTAGAAACCAGAAACATTCCAAACGACTACCGCCGTTGATCTTATGGCATGCAGACTTCCTCAAACAGTAAACATCCAAGTCTGTCTGTGCCTGTTTGTACTTCATGGCTTGACTTCACGCAGGTGTGTGCTCCTACATTACCGCAGAGTAACGTGGACCCGCGCGACGAGGTGTTCAGCTACC
This sequence comes from Lota lota, assembly GCA_026745465.1. Taxonomy (NCBI): domain Eukaryota; kingdom Metazoa; phylum Chordata; class Actinopteri; order Gadiformes; family Lotidae; genus Lota; species Lota lota. Next base: position 2,955,094 of record JACYXH010000559.1, on the reverse strand, counting down.
ACCACCAATTCGATGACAAGCCGGCCAGCAAGTCAGAGGACAGGAAGGAGTACAACATCGGGGTGCTGCGCCACCTGCAGGTCATCTTTGGCCACCTGGCTGCCTCCAGGCTGCAGTACTATGTCCCCAGGGGATTCTGGAAGCAGTTCAGGTACAAACACACAGTCTGTTTGTAGTTGTGTTTATTTAAACTAAAAGTAGTTCCTGCTGTTTGATGTGCAGGATTGATGAATCTAAAGGCAAGAATAAAATAAGGTATCCTCTTATCCAAAATGGTAAAATAATGTTGTGTTGAAGTGCAGTTCAAATGGACTGAAGCTGATAGTCTCCTATTTTCGTCGCACAGCTGCCTGTGTAAATAATTTGGGAGCTAAAAATATAGCTTGACCTTTGACCTATTCCTGCTTTTTGGTATGTGTAGACATTGAGCAGAAGTCCAAGCTTACTCTGCCACCACTTGTTTTTGCTTATCCTCCATCCTTCTCATGTTATTGCTTCAAATCCTCCACCCTATTGTGTTTTGTTTTACTTTAATACAATCATTTGTTGTTCAGGTTATGGGGGGAGCCGGTGAATCTGCGGGAGCAGCACGATGCTTTGGAGTTCTTCAACTCGCTGGTAGACAGTCTGGACGAGGCCTTGAAAGCCCTCGGACACCCACCTATGCTCAGCAAGGTGCTGGGAGGCTCCTTTGCTGACCAGAAGATTTGTCAGGGTTGCCCCCACAGGTGCGGGCTCAAACGTTTTGTCACATCTTGTTTGGTGTTTGTTTTTTTGGGGGTTCTGTGAGCTGATACACCCTGTGTCCACCTGTTTTTCAGGTATGAGTGTGAGGAGTCCTTCACTACGCTGAATGTAGACATCAGGAATCACCAGAACCTGCTGGACTCCATGGAGCAGTATGTGAAAGGGGACCTGCTAGAGGGAGCTAACGCCTACCACTGTGAGAAGTGCAACAAGAAGGTAATGCTTGAGCACACTCATAAAGCTTGCCTCTCTTGCTTCCACATTAAACCTGGGGTAGGCGACTTTGGAGAAACCAGTTAATCTAGTCAACTAGATTTTGAAAGAATTGGACTGAAAAAATACCTCCCTTCAGGCCTCCCTCCAAGGCCAATCCCCCAAAACACATAAATAGCTCACTAGTTTTAGCAATAGGTCTGCCTAGCCTTGTGGAAGACTAGGTAGGGAGATGGACACAGGCAGGCCATCCAATCATTTTATTCGGGCCATTTGAAATGATTGGACGGGCTTATTACAGGCCTGCAATAGCCACAGATACTGGATTTTCTTTAAGGTTTTTGACAGAGCATCTGATTTATTGATTGCTGTCTGAATGTACGAAAATTTTCAATAAATATGACAAATTGCTTCTTAAATAAATGACCTTCCCTACCTTTAAAGAGATGTGATTCAGGAGCGTGTTTTTCCTTCATCTGCCCAGTTTGTTTCTTAATGACGTCTAATGGGGGCCGAAGTGTTAAATTGTGACTCATGCGCCTCCACATGTCTGCGGTGTTTCTCAGGTGGACACGGTGAAGCGGCTGCTGATCAAGAAGCTGCCCCCGGTGCTGGCCATCCAGCTGAAGCGCTTCGACTACGACTGGGAGCGGGAGTGCGCCATCAAGTTCAACGACTACTTTGAGTTCCCCCGGGAGCTGGACATGGAGCCGTACACGGTGGCGGGCGTGGCCAAGCTGGAGGGCGATGACGTCAACCCGGAGAACCAGGTGATCCAGCAGAACGAGCCCTCGGAGCCCTCGCCGCCCGGCAGCTCCAAGTACCGCCTGGTGGGGGTGCTGGTGCACTCGGGGCAGGCCAGCGGGGGCCACTACTACTCCTACATCATCCAGAGGAACGGCGGCGACGGCGAGCGCAACCGCTGGTACAAGTTTGACGACGGCGACGTGACAGAGTGCAAGATGGACGACGAGGAGGAGATGAAGAACCAGTGCTTCGGCGGCGAGTACATGGGCGAAGTGTTTGACCACATGATGAAGAGGATGTCGTACCGCCGGCAGAAGCGCTGGTGGAACGCCTACATCCTCTTCTACGAGCGCATGGACTCCTTGGACAAAGACAGCGAGCTGGTCAAGTACATCTCGGAGCTGACGCTGTCCAACAGCAAGCCCAACCAGGTCAAGATGCCGGGCGTCATTGAGTGCAGCGTCCGCAAGCAGAACGTCCAGTTCATGCACAACAGAATGCAATACAGCTTGGAATATTTCCAGTTCATTAAGAAACTCCTCACCTGTAACAGTGTCTATTTAAACCCTCCTCCAGGTATGCGTATGAAACTTAACATCTGTTATCTGTGCTCTGAATGGGAAATGACAAATTCATCTGTTCTACGTATGCATGATCTTCCTGCGTCCATTTTGAATGAAGTCTTGTGTCTCGTGTTCCAAAATCATACGGACGCTAGCGCACTAGGCATGGCAACATGTAGCTTCGGCAGCGCCAGGTTAGCAGTTAGATCTGCCTCTGGATCCAACGATAATAAGTGGCAATGCATTATTAATGAGAGATGGACCCAAGAGTGCTGCAAAAGGGAAATTAACTGTGGGGATAGTCATCCGCGTAAAAGCACTTGTTTGGGATTTAAATTCCAAGATGATTTCGGGGCTGAAGAAGAGCTCAGTCTTTAATCCACTGACTCATTCAATGTGTTGGATGACATTGAAAATGAAAAGAGTACTTTCTCATCCTTAATTCATACTGGGCACATGTTTTATGTGCTTACGGGAATTTCCCTAATTTCCTGTAAGGTTCTGAACTATGGGATGGACAAATGTTCTTTTTGCAGATATATTAGTACATTATTAAACATGTTTGTTCTATCTACCTAATGTACTGTGAACAAGGCGCAATGTGTAAGATTGAGCCCCTCACATTTAGTAAGCGGGAGACTGTAACTGGCTGCGCAACTGTGCGACGCAAACTAGCGTAGCTCGGCTGGCTGGGTGGCGTGAGTGAGAGGTGTTTTGGGAGTGTCGATAGTAAGATTCTTGTTGACGAGAGAGGTACGGGCTGGCCAGCATTTGTAATCTGTAGAATCTATCAGTTATAGGATGTGATTTTATTGCTAATGATGCATGATTGAAATCACTATCGATCAGCATTGACTTCAGATATGTCCCGTTTATTTTGACCTACGCCTTCACATCATTGCACATTTAATGATGTGACGTGATGAAGACCATCCCAGTGGAATAAGACTCCAGCATTAAAGTCTGTCTATCCCACCTGTGTTCTCCAGGACAAGACCATCTCTTGCCAGAGGCAGAGGAGATCGCTATGATTAGTGTCCAGCTGGCTGCCAGGTTCCTCTTCAGCACAGGGTTCCACACAAAGAAAATAGTGCGTGGTCCTGCCAGCGACTGGTGAGTTCCTCCTGCTTTAAAAGAAGCGGCCTTAAAGCCACCGGCGACCGCTCTTCTTCCCTCCGTTTGGTCTTGTTGTTGTTACGTGTGATTGTCGTTGTCGTAGTAAACATCTCTCTGTCCGTCCGTCCTCCTAGGTATGACGCCCTGTGTGTCCTTCTAAGACACAGTAAGAATGTCCGCTACTGGTTTGCACACAACGTCCTGTTCGCCTACGCCAACTGCTTCTCAGAGTACCTACTGGAGTGCCCAAGCGCCGAGGTCCGTGGGGCCCTCGCCAAGCTCATCGTCTTCATCGCACACTTCTCCCTCCAAGACGGCCCCTACCCCTCTCCCGTCGCCTCCACCGTACCCGCCACTCAGGTTAGTCGCCCAGCCTCCGGTCGCCTAGCAACCAACCTTTTCGGGAGTGAAACCGTTTCGAAGATCTGTGACGACACCTTTCATGAGCTGCTGACAGCTGGATGAGGCTAGCTTGCGGATATGGGACTGAGATCAGAGCTTTTATGTTTTGAGTGTTCTTTTCTTTTTCATGATATGCTGTCAGCGCACATATTGTCACTGGGGCGGGACATTGATTGTTATATAATCTTAAATCATCTCATTGTTTTTCCAGGGCTGTGATAACCTGAGTCTGAGCGACCACCTCCTGAGAGCCGTGCTCAACCTGCTGAGGAGGGAGGTGTCTGAACACGGCCGTCACCTGCAGCAGTACTTTAACCTCTTTGTTATGTACGCCAATCTGGGTAAGGACAGCAGAACACTCACCGACTCTTGTCGTGCACATCTGCTGCTCAGTGTGCCTTCAGTGGCCCCTTTGGTACATTTACTAAAGGTGTTCATGTTGACTAATGGTGTTCATGTTAACTACGGTAATGGTTTTTTTAATGTTACCTTAGTGATTAATTTATACATTATTGAATAGGGTGAGGGTTAGCCCACTAACCCTAACACTAACCCCTATGCTAATGCTGTATAATAATGCCTATCACTGCATTAACTTTGGTTAATTAATGGTTAATGTATCCTTATTTTAAATTGTTACCACTAACCTGTTTCACCTTCCTGTTGCCTCCGATGGGCAGGGCTAGCAGAGAAGACTCAGCTGCTCAAGCTGAGCGTCCCAGGCACCTTCATGCTGGTGGCTCTGGACGAGGGCCCTGGCCCTCCCATCAAGTACCAGTACGCTGAGCTGGGCAAGCTGTACACCGTGGTCTCCCAGCTGGTGCGGTGCTGCGACGTCTCCACACGCATGCAGTCCTCCATCAACGGTGAGTCCAGCGACTGAACGGCATGGTATGTTCAGCTAGGGTAGGCAATTTGGAGAAACCAGCCAGAGTACGCTAGATTTTGAAAGTATACAACCGAAAAAATCCCACGCCTCCTTTCGGGCCTCCACCCGTAGCCACTCCTCTGAAGCACATGACTAACTCGCTAGTTTTAGCAATACGTTTGCCTAGCCTTGTGGAAGACTCCAGACATGCGCGATGAGTCCATTGGCAGAGTGCGCACAGGTAGCGCAGGTATGTAGACAGACAGGTAAACCATCCAATGGCTTGGGCCTTGCTTATTACAGGTCCGCAACAGCCATGGATACCGCATTCTTTTTTTTTTCTTTTTTTTTCTAAACATTTGATCATTGATTGCTGTCTGAATGTTAATAGAGTTTCAACACATCCCCAAAAATTTTTTATAAAATAGAAATACCATACCTTTTAAAGCTACCAACACGTAGCTATTTGAGCAAAGTGAAGCGACTAGCGCGACCAAGATAGCCCGATGAAGACTTGTCATCCTTGCTCAGGATCACGTGAATGACCAAACCAGCCATTCTGAGCTCTCTATGCCGTGTGGGCAGAGCTTGGAACTGAGGGCTACTGCTGTCTGAAGAGTAACGATCCAGTCGGGTGGCATGGTTCCTGGCGTGTGCATAATGAATCCATCTTGAATGTTAAACATTGTGCTTTCTCTCCCACCGCCAGGTAACCCTCCTCTAGCAAACCCTTACGGGGACGCCAACCTGACTACGCCGGTGATGCCGGTGCAGCAGCTGGTGGCTGAGATCCTGTTTGTCCGGACCAGCTATGTGAAGAAGATCATCGAAGACTGCAGCAACTCCGAGGAGACGGTGAAGCTGCTGCGCTTCAGCTGCTGGGAGAACCCACAGTTCTCCTCCACGGTGCTCAGTGAGCTCCTCTGGCAGGTGAGGGACAAACCCTGCAGACCTGGTTCCCAACCTCAGTCAGAAAGTCAGTTTATATATGCTATGCTTCTAATGAGACCTTTAAAAAAAAAAAAAATATATATATATATATGCATGTTTTTGCTGAAATGGATCATCAAATATCTCTAGCTTATGTCAGCAATCTCATGTGTACTCGTATGCATATCATGGGGCCCCAAGGTTAGGAACCACTGCCCTACAGAGTAACTGTTACACAACCACTGCCGCCATTGCAGATGGTGAACTAAACCCACTGACGTCTCTGACGATCACATGGATGGGGAAATTGCCTGGGGCTAATTTGTGAGCATTATGTGTCATGTAGGTGGCGTATTCCTACACCTATGAGCTGAGGCCTTATCTGGACTTGCTGCTACAGATCCTGCTCATCGAGGATTCCTGGCAAACGCACCGGTAAGGCGTGTGTCTGCGTGTATGAATGAAAGCGGTGACATTTGCTTTGCATCAACCCATTCTGAGCCTAAATCTGTCCTTCTTTGGTCGCGCAGGATCCACAATGTGCTCAAGGGCATCCCCGATGACAGGGATGGGCTATTTGACACAATTCAGCGCTCCAAAAACCACTATCAGAAGCGGGCCTACCAGTGCATCAAGTGCATGGTGGCGCTCTTCAGCAACTGCTCCGTGGCGTACCAGATCCTGCAGGTGCACAGAGCCCTCAGTCCCTCGGTTATAACGCCAGCAATGCACACAGCGGTACCCCTAGCTCACCGTGCCTTTGTGGACTTGGCTTGTGTCCACAGAGCAACGGCGACCTGAAACGCAAGTGGACGTGGGCGGTGGAGTGGCTGGGGGATGAGCTAGAGAGGAGACCTTACACGGGGAACCCCCAGTACACCTACAACAACTGGTCACCTCCCGTCCAGAGCAACGAGACCTCCAACGGCTACTTCCTGGAGCGCTCCCACAGCGCCCGCATGACCCTGGCCAAGGCCTGCGAGCTCTGTCCTGAGGAGGTAATGAGCCGAGGGGCACCACCTCCATAACCACTCCTCATCATGTGCTCCATAACACCTTTCTATGCTGTAGTTTATCCACTCCCTATCAACAGAGAGGCCTGGGGTCGTATTCATATTTGATCATGTCATTTGACTTGTCCTTAGTGGTGTTGATACGCCCTGGTTGAAGTATCTAAATAGTTTTGACAAGGAGTCTTAAGAAAGTACCATGGTGGACCCTTGATGCTGTGGCGCGGTTTTCTGTAAAGAAATGTTTCTTGCCAGAAGCCTCGGTTGTTGAGTTTAAGATTTTTGGTTCTGTACATGAAACCAAATATTGTTGATAGCTATCTGATTTAAGTTATGTAGATCATGGCAGCCTGTAACCAGACATTGCCCTGTGAACAAAACCAATACTTTTACAAAGCATAACTTTTACTTCTAGTGTAGTCCTTGTTAATCAAAGGAACTGCATTATTAAAGGCAACTAGTGAATAATTGACATGCCCGAAAAGTGGGTGGCGCATGAAGATTTTTCACTTCAATCCAGAATCGGCATGGATTGTAGAAAACATTAGTATCTTGCAGCCACAAGCCACAGTGTTCCTCCTCTGCAGGCACACTTTTATCTTTTCCATTTACACAGCACTTTCTTACCCATTGAGAGATGTGAATTTGGCTTGAGTCACCGTAACACAACTTTTTACTCCATTAAAACCTAGTCTTAACTATGCTGAAAGCCAGGTTAACCCTGAACCACTCTACCCACTATTTATCAATGATAGTAAATAGTTATAGACCATTATTTTTTATTCTATAATGTTATCTTCAATGATCCACATTGAAAGAAGCTTCAAGCTTTGGAATTTTCTTGTGAATACGGCCCCAGGTGCTGGTCGTTTCTCTAACTCTCTAATTCTCTAACTTGAACACCCATCAGTGGTACCTTGAGGGTCATCAGCATTGTGTTATTAACCTGTGGACATTTCTGCTAAATACACATTTATGTCGTCATGTGTTTTCCTTTAGAGTTGTAGGGCTTGCAGTTGAATAGAAAAGTATTAAAGCTTTGTTAAAGGTTATTTTAGTTTGTTTTTATTTAGTTTTTTCTTACTATAGTTAGGGCTTTTGAGTTTTCGACATTCTTATTCCAGTGTTTTGCCCCCTGCAGGTGTATATATTTAATACATTTTCTCTTTTTTGTTCATTGACCTGCATAATAACACAAATATGTCAATAATGTGATTAGCCAAATTGATTTGATATTTGATTCCTAATTGATATCTTGATAAAAATGTATTCCAAATCAAACGATTTGAGATTTGGAAAAAAATGACAAGCTGGAATGGTTGGACACTTGAATGAACATGCACTATTAACTGCCATTTCAAAATAGTGTCACTTAACGAAGCACGAGGCTGTGTCTGAAGAAGACGCCACGATACCGAAATCGTCCTCGCCACAGCAGCTTTTGCCAGGGGAAGGCACAGGACAGCAGCAGCACACTGTAAGACTCAGATACCCTGACAACAAGCTTCCTTCGCCACTGTCGCCGTTCCTTCGTTTCTGGGTGTCCACCCAACACCTCGTCCACCCATCACATGACAGGCAAGGTGGTAGACTATCAGACAGACAGACAGACAGGCAGCCAGACTGACGCACAGCGGCTGGTCGTCGAGGGGAGGACGGCATACCTCCGCTTATTGCTTGTCTGCTTCTCGCCAAACATGGTGGTTGTTAATCCTTTTCGCAGCTGCGGCGGACAGTGAGCAGAGCTTTGTCCTCCTTCCCCCGTGCTGTGGCCGAGTGGTCAGTCCAGGCAGCAGAACTCCGAGCCAGGCAGCCATCTTAGCCTAGCACCTATTTAAAACAACCAGAGCTGCTTGCTTTCCCTCCCTCCCTCCCAAAGCAAAGCGTGGCGCAGTCAGCCGCCTGCACAACTGATCGAAAACTCGAAGCCTTGGCTATAGTTTATGAAGGGCTAGTTTTACTGGCAGGATTACACGTTTTTTTTTACCTCCATAAATGTAGCAAGCACATGCATACATAGATGCAGGGCAACTGATCTATACATTTTCCTTTGCTTTCATGCATTTGTTAAGGCTGGATGATGTAATATTTCAAACCCCTTGGCCTCCATTGACCCTCATAGAACGTCCAAGGACAAACAGAGTATTCATTGAGTTATACTTTTTGTGGACACTACCTTCCACTCAATTTAAGTTGAAGAAAAATCACTATAGTAACCCAGAGTAGGTCGTCATAGTAATGCTCATCCTCCCGATCTTGACCGATACCTTGAGTCTGCCATCAGTTTGTTTTCCATTTGTACTTGCATCGTGGTGTGATGGATTTATTTATAATGTCACTAATAAGTAGCTGTACAAATATGTAGATGTATCAAGTGTAGTAGCCCCCTGTTCAGCCCAGCAGGACGGCCCTCACTCCAAACCCCACTGTGTCTGACTCTGGTCTTTCTGTGGGGAGTTTGGTTCCTGTGGCTAGTTGTCAAATGCATAGGACAGGTTTTCCTCATGGAGATGGATACAGTACACTGCACTACATCTCCATGGCTCACATTGGTCCAGTTTCTATCAAATGAATGTCCACATCCACCTTACCCAATCTCTTTGGATATTCAGGTCTGAGGTACCATAGGGCCGTAGTGTAATATATCTCATTCCTTTTGTAATGAAACAGGTCGGGATGAATAGTCTGCCATACAATTATGTTCTGCTCACCTCCTAGATTACGATTCCAGATAGACCTCATAAGTGGTTGCTGTTCACCATGGCGTCTACTGCACTAGTTCACTCCAAATAATACCTACAATTTAAGATTGAGTGAGTCACAAGGTAAACCATGTCTTGAACCATCCTTAGGAGCCTGATGACCAGGAGGCCCCTGAAGACCAGGACTCTTCCCCTCCGGAGGACACCTCCCTCTACCCTCACTCTCCTGGAACCACTCAGTTTCAGCAGGTACAGTCCCCGCCCCTCACCACAACGCCAACACAGCCATGTTCCTGTATTCACCTGGAGACGGCCGGTGTGCAACTGCTTTAAATGTTGTTTTCTCCCATCAGAACAACCACCCTCATGGGCAGCCATACACGGGGCCTGCTGCCCAGCACATGAACAACCCGCAGCGCCCTGGTCCTGCCACCGCCCCGGCGACAGGCCCTTCCCAGACACCCAACCTGACCCCCACCCCAGGCCCAGGCCCGACTCCTAGTCCGGGCCAGGTCCAGGGCCCGGGGCCGCGAGCACAAGAGAACTGGGAGAGCACTGAGGAGGTGACCCCGGCACCTGCCTCCGCTCCAGCGCCTGCTCCGCCCAAGGAGTAACACACAGCCTCCTTCCTCCCCAGCCTCCTTCCTCCTCCTCTGCTGTGCCTCGAGCCTCCATCTCCCTGCTCTCCCTTTTTCTCCTCCCCAGATCGACAGAGGTTCTCATCAGAACGCGCTCTCTCTCCCTCTCTTTCCCTCTCTGGGCCCCAGGGCAGGGCAGAGCATGGCCCATGGGCCCCCTCTCCATGCCAACTCACGAGGGTCTCTCCCCCACCATCCTGCTAGTGTGCAGTGGGTCTGGGGGAGGCGCTCCCCCCTGGCCTGGAGATGCCAGCCCACGTGACGGGGGCCAACTGGTGGCTGCAGAGGCGAGCGAGCGGAAAGTTGTAATTTAAAAAAAATCTAAACAAAAAAGGAAAATGTACCCAGACCTGACAATGCTGATGCGCGTGTCTACACGACAAAAAGGTGTACATAGTATGTTAATGTTTTGACTGTTCAAATCCCCCTGTAGCATAACTGCCTGGTTTGCTGTTGGGAGATGTTGCAGATCTGATGAAAAACAAAATGGATACTATAAATAAACAACAAAAAATCCAAAAAAATAAACTCTGTAAGAAGACAAACTCCTCTTTGTTTTATCACCCATGCTCAGCAGTGAGGTTTGGTCTGCCTTCAGACAGTTACTGGTCATTCAACTGTAGGAGGACGCATTGTTATCATAAATGTATTATTAAGATCCTTGGCAACCATATGACCCATGCCAAATCAACACACACACACGCTGTGGTTGGTTTTAGAGTGAGACGTGGAATGGTTAGGGTGAAGTTTTACGGTGTTTTGGTTGATGTGAAAAAGCGGTGATGCAACATTGTTCTGAAACTCATTGCCTTTCTTTTCTTTTTTTTGTTCTGGTAATTAATTCAATCCTTTCTTGAAGCTCTAGTTAATATGCTGTAACATTTAGCATGGCTTCTCACCAGAATAGTGTAGCCCAAGGGAAGACTTGTGACCATAACAAAAAGCTGTTGCTCTTAATCCACAGCTCCAGAGGGGACTTGCCCTCTATGATTACTTTGTTTATTTTTTACTCATCTACCCCTTGTACATTGAAGGCGCTATTTTGAACCAATGTATGAATAAGTGGCTTTTTCAATTGCACATTATAAACCTCCAACGTCACATTTGGCAGTCAGTTTTTTGGTGGGATAGACAGACAATTCTGAGAAAAAGAATTAACATGCAACAGAATTGCCACTGGGCTACCTGGTGTACCATAGACAGTGGTTTGCTTCTCTCTCTTCAGTAGAGCCTATTTCCTAGACTTATTTGCCCATCAACTTCCATTCTCATGGAGCTGGCCAGACCAGGTGCCTTTGACTGCTGTCCAGGAGAGGCAACTCATCCTGAGCAGCGGTTTCTAGACATCTCTGCCTCCATCGCCATGGGGAATAGGTTCCACAGCAGGGTTAATTTAATAGAAGCTGGTTAGTCATGTTGCAACTTGAGCTAAAGTAATTCTGTAGGAGTAAAAAGCCTAACCATCAGTAAATACTGTATTTAATTGGTAACTTGAATGCGTGTATTTTTGGGATTTCTTGTCTAAAACATACCAAATACTCCTGCAAATGAAAATATTCTGCCCACCGTATTATATTTAAATATTTTGCTCTTATTTTATAGAATTTATTTTGTTGTATTTCACAAAAAATAGATTTGATTTAAGAGGAACATTTTTGTCCTTGTGTTATTTTTAAAGAGGATATTGACTGTACAGAGTTCTGCGCCCTGTTTTTGCCGACTTTTGTTTTGGCCATGGTGTGACGTTGAATTCTGGAGCTACAGTCGCGATGTGAACTTTCACTTTGTGAGGTTTTTTGTGCACAGAAATATAACAGAAGCATTGCGCCCTTAGCAAATAAAGAACATGGAATCTTGTTTGTCTTTTGTACTGTGTAAGTGGAAAACAAAATATTTACAAGTTGGGCTAGTAGGCAGACCTGTAAATTTCCGATGACTAAAGCAAGACTAAAGATGCTTCAACAAGTTAATGTCTGCCAGTTTGTACAAAACGTAAGACTGATGGGTCACTGTATATTGGCGGTGGTAGGCCTTTGTCTTTACCACCCTCATCACAGTTTATTCATTAACTGACCTTTCAAGTCCAAAGATACAAAAAGTTGACTTTGGGGCAATTCTTCTGATCTGTTCCAAATACAGCCATCCTTACATCTTTGCACTTAACATGGGCACAATAAAAAAGGCAAACAGGTTTTTTTTTGGAACAATTTTCTTTTTTTATTATCAAGAAAGACTTAGTTCTCCTTCTCTTGGACAGTCTTTGTTCCGCGCAGTCTGCCGGTACGACGGGCAGCGATGAGACCAACCTTGCGACCAGCAGGTGCGTCCCTCCTAATGGTGGAGGGCTTACCAATATGCTGATGGTTACCACCACCGAAGGGATGCTCAACAGGCTGCATGAAGAGAAGAAAGGCCATGTCAGATTTAAAAAGGAATACCCATTATTGTCACAATGTTAATCAGTACATAGCATGTAGTCGTCATGCAAGTCACTCCATATTAAATGTAGGGTACGTACGTTCATAGCCACACCACGGACACGTGGCCAGCAATTCCTCTTTGCTTTGTACTTGTGGTAAGCACGACCAGCCTTCAGGATGGGCTTGTCAATACGTCCACCACCAGCAACCACACCTGTAAGGAACCCAACCGTTAAATACACAGGCATTAAGTTGCTTCGAAATGAGGTTGTTAACAAAATTTTCGCATTAGTCGGCAATGGATTGTTCTTTGAATTGTAACAGCGGCTAGGGTTGAAATGCTAAAACGTCTTACCGACAACGGCTCTGTTGGCAGATGCAATGACCTTCTTTGAGCCGGAGGGAAGCTTTACCCTGGACTTCTTGGTCTCTGGGTTGTGAGAGATGACTGTGGCATAGTTTCCAGAAGCACGGGCGAGCTTGCCCCTGTCTCCAGGCTTCTCCTCCACACAGCAAATGATGGTACCCTCAGGCATGGTTCCGACAGGCAGGACATTTCCGATGTTCAGCTGAGCTATGGAACAGAAGGTAGACAAACTGTTTAACTGCTGGTGGTAGGACGGTTTAACATTAACATAATAAGAACCTAATGCCAAGCTGAACCCACATTTAAGATGAGTAGAAGCTCCTAAAACTCTACAACAGGGAAGTTCATCAATGATACCTTACGATCATGCATCATAATGACTTCCTAGCGCCAACAGCCCTCAACATTTTTTATAATTGACAATTGGTTTGTAAGACCTGCACAGGTGGGAACAATACTCATGACAACGCCAGAGAAATACCATTAGAATACTATACCTTCTCCATCAGACCAACATCTATTAAACTTCAGCACCATCTATCCTCTTACCCTTCTTGCCGCAGTAGATGAACTGTCCAGTGTGGATGCCCTCAGCAGCAATGAAGAGCTCTGTCCTCTTCTTAAAGCGATATGGGTCACGGAAAGCCACCTTGGCAAGAGGTGCACCACGGCCGGGGTCGTGGATGATGTCCTGCGATGTAAAATGTGTCCATGTGTTAAAAGTACATTCAATAGGCCAGCATCATTCAAATAAAAGCACTGGAACACAAAATAAAAAAAGGACAGAGCCATGTTGGTTACCTTCACGATTCCCTTGATGTAACCATGACGTTCAGCGAAGTCAATGTGACGGAGTTTAGCAGCCCCTTTTCTGTGATGGACATGGGCTTTGAACACAGAGCCCGCACCTTTTCTCTGTCCTCTGATAACACGTCCCATCGTGCACTGAAACCGAAAATAATGACCAAGTTAATGAAACCTCTTACTCTGGAATATATATTCACTTCTCTTCAATCCAAGTAAAAAATCTGTTACTTAAGGCTCCACGAAAATTCCCGGGTAACGTTAACTTGGCTAGCTGGTGTTTGTTGCCGGTTAGCATTAATTACCCGGATCTAACAATCTAGGTCCAGCGCAATACCAAATAAATGTACCTGTAAGGGCGTCGAAACAATACATAGTCTACATATATGCGTTTCTTTAGTTTCAAATTGGCCCTAAGGTCGGCCTTTTACAAGACAGCGATGCCAGGCCATGTCACTGACCTAGACATTGCTCAGTCATTTTTTCGCATTAAATCTATTGTTTTGTTGAAATATTCAATACATGTTTATCATTGGCCTTTATTAAACATATTCTATGGATTTTTGAGTTTGGATGAATTAAGGACGAGCGTGATTTAAGCAGATTTGCTGAAGAGAAAAACATAAACGTCTCATACCTAAACCCCGGTGACGGAAAGAGGAAGTACAAGGAGACAGTGGAGGTTTTCTTCCGGGGAAATAAAGAGAGGGCTGATGGGAGGTTTTCTGGAAATTGCTTTTAAAAGTTACAAATTGAAGTATGAAATACCAGAAACATGGGGATGACTATTTATTTTATTTCGTTAAAAAATCAATAAAGTTATACGTTGTATTAGATGTTATTTTTTTGACCAGAAAAGTTCACAATATTTTGTATTATTGTGCGTGTTTTCCTAAATCGTTTATAAAAATGATAATACAACAATATCGTACTTACGATATGTTTATATAGTGGAAAATGTGGATACATTTATATCTGACTACAAAATGCATAATAATTATAAATACAAAAAGATTATACTGTTCTGTTATTTTCCAGCAGGTGGAGCAACTATAACAACTAGAAGAGTGTCGGTGTACAATAAAACACCCATTCCATATTAAAATAAGATAATCCATAAATGAGAAGTATCGTTGAAAGAATAACCATACTTGGAAAAACAATATATATATGATGGAATCCTATTTCATTTGGGGGGAAATAGGCTGCTCCCAAACCAAAATAGAGAAACAGCTTTTGCCTGAATACAACGGTCTGTGGCATAGTCTGTAAATACTGATAAATACCTGTTGATGTTTGTAAAATAGTCATCAATATGCAAAAAAAAAAAAAAACGTTTTATGGACAGAACTAAGAAAAGCACATGCAAATTTTGTTTGGATTCTCAGCAAATCAAAAGGAAAAAGAAACATCGCGATATCTGCCTGTTCGCTGGGCTGCCCTGAACCTACTGTGACGATATCTCGCGGTACCACACAGCTCTGTCTCTCATTCCACCACGGTCAAGCTTGCCTGAGGAAGGTTTTTGGTGAACAGCTCGGAAGAAAGTCTATCATTTCGGAAGCCCATAATTTATTTTCATTAATTTAATTTAAATAGTCAACCTATTACGAATACATCCGAGTGGATATTGATCGATTATCTTTGACCTACAATTGTGTTTTCTAAAAATAAAAACAGAATAGCTCTAGCTAAGTGGCCGTGCTAACAAAGAAAAGCCTTTCTCCTGAGAAATAATCCCCCACGATTCTCTTTAGTTATGAGTCATGTGGTCGTCGATAATCAACACGGTCTAGATCAGCAGGTGAGTGTTTTCCCTTGATTTTAGAATTTACGAATAGAGATGTTTGCCGTGTGTATTTCACCAGTGAAATGGTGCCCTGGCAGTTTAATGCGAGTCTCGTCTTGCTAGCCGGTTAGATTGGCTAGCTTAGCGAGGCTAACGCTGGCTGGCAAAATGGTGGAGCTTCTAACATCGCCATCGCCGAGAGTCATGGCGGAGATCGCTACTACATTTCGAAATCAGATTTCCCCCCCGTACATATTGTTTCCAACATAAACATGATACACAAAACCCGTGGGTCATTAAGGTAATATAATTAACGTGTTGGATGTACAATGTGTACTTTGGATGGGTAACTGATTGGATAACCTTTAGCTGAGTCTCGGGTACCGGCCGGTATGCTGTTAGCTTAGCGAGGCCCTCGGTGCTTGAAACGTGGCGCAGGAGGAAAAAATATCCGGGGTGTTTTTGGGGTTATCTTCCATTGACAGCAAACGGTGTTTCTCCTATTTATCTTAATTAAAGCCGGTAGTACGAATTGGATCTATTTGATTTTGTAAGCATGTTGTGTGGTGGCTTACCGACTCAACAGTTGTATAATGTAAATCACAGTGAAGAGAAGATATCAACCCGTTTTACGTTCGGTTTAATGTGTTTACGTGGTTGATATTTTGTTGAATACTGATGTCAAACTGGAATATGGACATTCCGTGTTCGTTACGTCATTGACACCTCCATTTGCAGTAAACGTTGTTGTATTAACGCTGACATGTGCGCGTTTCAAGTGTGTGCATTTGAAAGTCCATACTTAAGGTTCATCTCGACATTGAAGTTGATTTACACGGTTTCTTTCTCCTTTTGAAAAAGATGTCTGACTTCATTTATTTTTTTCTATCTCTAGCTTGCTGGCCTAGACTTGAACTCTGTTGACGGACAGGGCGGAGGAACCGGTAGTAAGTATATATTCCAACAATTTAACCATTTCTCAATTTAAATAATTGTATTTAATTTGTGAATGTACTACAGTATTTAACAATTCCACTCTGACTTCCCTAGGGCGTTACATTCCACCTCACCTGAGAAACAAAGAGGCTTCCAAAAATGGTGAGTTCACCCCATCTAGTCAATGCCTGGGCTAGACTTGGACAGGAACAAACTATGTATTGAGACTTTTCTGTGGTGATTGGCACAAACCATTCATGATGGCACTTTTCATCTGTCTTATCACAATTAAAGAAGTTCTTTTTGGTGCAATGATTGGATGGAATGGTGGAATCAATTTATTTAGAAAGCCTTCCCTGTGATGCACATTTGAACATTTAGGCAGGGCGGGAGTTGGTTTTTCGTGTGCATTTTTTGTCTTGTCTCCTAAAAAGCCTCAATTGAGATGCAGTACATCACATTAAATGTCGTAGTTATTAAATTTAATGATGGGGCTGTTCTTTACATACTTTAAAGGGTTTATTCTATTTTGCTGTTCTTTCATTCCACAGCAGGAAATGGTTATTCCACTGGTAGACAGTGTGGTTATTCAGTGGCACCAGTAAACCTCTGTAAGTCCCTATTGTCTGTTTTCGCTGAGGGCAACCTGCATTCCCAGCTGCATGAGATGGCCATGTATGCACCAGCAAAGCCAATGTGAAGGGGAGAGGGCTAGTTCATAGCTTTACACATCCACTCAAACATGTCGATGGCCTCATTATGTATTGATGTGCTTTTCTCTGCTGAAATGCGTGAAGTGAATTTTATATGGATGTTAGGAGTAACAACAGACGTGCTGCTGCTATTTACCTGGCAATACACCACCAGGGCGAAATGCCATTATGTGCTGAATAATGTCTAATTGCTTTTAACAAGCCACTGATTAAATGCAGCTTGCATAAGTTGTTTGTATGTAAAGATGTCATACTCCTTGACACCCAACCCATGGATTGTGGCAAATATGTTTCCTATAATATCCCAAAAGTTTCTACCAAGCAGTTCCCACAAGCATGGCATGCAGAGTGCGATGAAAGATGCTGACTTAACTGATGCCCAATGGGATAACTAGGTGGTATTTAAGTGCTAAGTCAATGTTGGAGTTATTGTGTTTTTTCAGCTTGGACCAATAACGCTGGGCACATCTTTTCATAGCCTGCCTCCACACTTTTTACCCAGGTTACCCAAGACTGGGCGCTCAAGAGCTTGCCTTTTACCATGCCTACAGTGGGGGTTGGCCAAACAGATGTGGTACAAATGGATACATCTGCATGTTGTGCCACTGACCCATCTTGAGTTCTATTGCTGAGCAGCACTTAACACTATGCATCAGCATGCCCCAGTGGAAACGATCCAAGTGTTTAAATGGGCAAAGTAAACGGGGCCTGGGTCCCCTTAACATTTGTAGTTGCTTGTACTGCATGGTGGTCCTGCCTTGAAGTTTCTGCACTGCAGCGCTAGTAGTAGGCCTGTCCTACTAGTGACGCAGCACATTGTCTGTAGTGTGATTGCTTTAGACTGGCTATCTTCTTTTATGTTTGCTGTTAAACCATCACTGTAATATTTGGGAAACAACTTGAGATAGTTGTTAGAAAAATCAGATGTGTAAGGCAAACCATTCCCTTACTGAAATGTGTAGCATTACCAACTGTCAGTCGCTTTCTTCTAATGGCAGGCGATAACACTTTAGCTCAAATTAAGTGTTTTTTTAAATGTCAAATTGTGACCGTGATTGTACGAGCTTACTCTTGTATTTCTGACCGTCAGGGAATTTGGATATTTGGGAAAATGACCAATGCAATTAGCTCAGTCTATAGTTAAGTACATTTCTACTATACTTACTGCAGTATCGGAAGCTCGTTACCAATGGTAGAATATTGGGTCTTATTTAGATTATTCCACCAAATTCCCATCAGCATTGCTGATATTTGGACTGCTGAACCAACTAGGTGATTGTTGAGTCGGTCGGTTTTGTGAGGGCTTTGTCAGTGTTAATTGACAGCCAGATGTTGCCGTTAATTGTCTGTTTGTAACCGGCTACAGTGTGCTTGGTCATGTTTACACATGGTACAGAATGAGTGTGTACCCATGTCCCAAGCAATGACAGGCTCTCGTGTGACATTCTTCCAGCACTTGCATTCTTTGTGTTTGACACCCTTTTGACTGCTTGGAGCTGCCCCTATGCTGCTGTGGTATTGTGTGGCTGCTTGGCAAGCAACATCACATTGGTGAAGCTAATGGTCAACTGTCCCCTCCCGCTCCGTACCACCACCAACAGCCTCTTCCCCTGCTTGCACTGATAAGTGTGGCCACGGATTGGAATGATGACAGAGCCAGTGTGCAGAGCAGGGCAGATTGCTGTGGTAAATGTCCCCTTAAGGCTCAGCGGGCAGGACAGGGCTCCTTTGCGACACAGTCCACCAGCACCTAGTTTAAGAGACTCATGGACTCGTTCATACATGGCGTGTAAGAAAGATTGTTTCTTCAATAAGTTGAAAAAAAAAAAGATATCTTCAACTTTACACTGAACGGTCTCGTGATCGTTTGGTTAGGAGGAAGTAACTTACATTGATGCTAGGTTTCGCTGGGGTTTACATGCATCAGTTGCTTTGCTCTACTTAACCTGAGCTCCAAATAGGAGAACATTGATAGCTATTCTGGACTTCAGACTGAAGCTACATATACTTCTACACATACTGTTGTATGTTGTTGCTCACAGGGGTTTTTCCTTTTTTTTCATGTTTTGTCATGAAGACTCACCCGGCTGGGACGGTGGACATAGCAATGGCTTCGTGAATGGTATCCATGAAAACCGTATGAACGGGGGCTTTGGAGGGCGGGGAACCCCTCGCAATGATAGAGGTGGGCGTGGCACCTACCTTGGTAAAAGGGGCGGAGGCTCATTTACTCAGCCAATACAGAATGCAGGTGGGAATAACCTATCGTGCCTAGTAGTAAAGCAGAACCGTTTTTACATTTGACATGGCAGACCACTAACATCGTGCCCTGTATATGGTTACGAACAATTAAGTGTTTGTTTATTCCGGGATAGGGTCCAAAGGCTAATTTTAGCTTTTTGCTAGTAGCCATTAGTTGAGCAAACAACTAGTTTGCTCTTTAGCAAAACTAATGAGTTTTGGATGATTGTGTTAAAACCGAAAAACACACTGTTGGAAAGGAAGTCAGCAGATTTCAATTGGCCCTTCCTTTGGTTAATCTCTGACTCGTTGCTGTGCTTTAGGCTTCAGTGGAGAGGGAGGCTGGGCTGCACCTGTCAGGGATGCTAGGGATGCTGCCTACAACAGCTTTGGAGGTCGCTCTGATCGGGGCAAGTCTGCCTACTTCAACGACCGCGGATCAGGCTCACGTGGAAGGTAAGAAACGGTTTTATTGCCCTTATGGGTGGCGACGCTCACAACGCTTGTGTGTGGTTGGGTCATTCAGGTAAGATAGCACTTGGGGCCATGCTAATGTTTTTTTTTATATTATATATATATAGGTATGAGCGTGGGGGCTTTAACAGTGGAGGAAACAGCCGCTGGGGGGAGGACTCGAGAGAGGAGGAGGATTGGTCCAAACCCACTGTCGCCAACGAGCGGCTGGAACAGTAAGAGTGGTTCTGATGAGGCCTTTGAAACAGTCTGCCAATACTATCCAGCTGTGCTTAATTTACACTTTGTTTTGGTTTAAAGTGAGCTCTTCTCTGGGGGCAACACCGGGATCAACTTTGAGAAATACGACGACATTCCCGTGGACGCTACCGGAAACAACTGTCCACCCCATATTGACAGTGTAAGTCACTGTCTAATGTGACCCTTCAGACCCTTTGAAAGCAGATATGACACCTACACATTTTTTCCATGTTTCTTTAACTGTGTATTTCTTTCCTGTAGTTCCACGATGTCGACATGGGAGAAATCATTATGTGCAACATTAACCTGAGTCGCTACACCAGACCTACTCCAGTTCAGAAGTACGCCATCCCAATCATCAAGACCAAGAGAGACTTGATGGCCTGTGCCCAGACTGGTAAGTGCTCATATGCAACGTCTTAGTGAATTCCTCACCTTCTATTAAGGGTTTACCCTAAATTGTTTACAATGCAGGACTGAACTTCATTGTGTTTCGCTCCCTGTGCTGTTTTTTAGGCTCCGGAAAGACTGCGGCCTTCCTGCTGCCTGTGCTTAGTCAGATCTTCACAGAAGGGCCCGGAGAGGCCCTGCAGGCCGCAAAGAACAGCGGACATGTACGACCTACCAAGCTCTATATTTATAACCCTTGGTAACCACACACGGATCATATAGTCACAGCATGTGTATTACGTTAACGCACTGCTCTCATTCCATCTGCAGGAGAATGGAAAATATAGTCGCCGTAAGCAGTACCCGATCGCCCTGGTCCTGGCTCCCACCAGGGAGCTGGCTCTGCAGATCTACGAAGAGGCCCGCAAGGTGAGTCTGTGGCATGTAGCTGACTGCTGTTCAACCCGTGGCACCCAAATATTTGAAACGGATATCGGATATCCGATGGCACCCTCTGAAACTCTTCTCCTTGCCATAGGTTGCCTACCGCTCCCGCGTGCGCCCCTGCGTGGTGTATGGTGGTGCCGACATCGGCCAGCAAATCAGAGAGCTGGAGCGAGGCTGCCACCTACTGGTGGCCACACCTGGCCGTCTCGTGGACATGATGGAGAGGGGCAAGATTGGCCTGGATTACTGCAAGTGAGTACACTCTTGAGCCACAAGAACTAGAACCCTCGGAGCCCTTAGGACACTCGGACCCATGACGGCTGCGTTTTTCTTTTCTTTTTCCTGTAGCTACCTGGTGCTGGATGAGGCTGACCGCATGTTGGACATGGGTTTTGAGCCCCAGATCAGACGCATCGTGGAGCAGGACACGATGCCCCCGAAAGGCAGTCGCCAGACAATGATGTTCAGCGCCACCTTTCCCAAGGAGATCCAGGTATGTTTGAAGGACGGCGACACAAACCGGTTGCATTTTAAAATCTGCTGTTTTGCATCCCATCAGAGTCCTTCGCAAGCATTACCTTTCTAATGCCCTTTGGTTCCTCTCCCTAGATCCTTGCCCGGGACTTTTTGGAGGACTACATTTTCCTAGCGGTCGGGCGTGTCGGCTCAACTTCCGAAAACATCACCCAAAAGGTGGTCTGGGTGGAGGACAATGACAAGAGGTCCTTCCTCCTTGATCTCCTCAACGCAACAGGTTAGGAACACTGTCTTTACGATGATGGACACGTCAGCCTCAAACTCACCCTCTCGTTTGTCTGTCCCGTTGTCAACTAATACTGATCCGGCTCCATGACTTGCAATTGATTTTCGTTAAGTTTTATTTTATGGCGTTAGAAATTAGCCAGTGAAATTACCTACACCGTCAGTAGGATTATGTTTTTTTTTTTTAAGTAAAAATTATTGTGTAGCTTGTAAGCAAGCCCTTGAAGGAATTATGGCGTTAAAGACGGTCGCTTAAACATTTGGTTAAACACTGTCTCAAAGCTGTTGAAGTTGTGTACTGAGCAGCCTTGCGTTTACTGGCCGGTGTGGTTTTATCTTAGTCATTCCCAGTGAGGAAAATGTGCCAGAGACCCCAGAGAAACCTGGTAAGTATATTTATAATTGTAATTCAGTCTGACACACATGTCAGAAACATCACGTCCCACAGCTCATCCCCACCCACCCCCCCCCCGTTGCTCTCCAGCTGACATCCTAATGTTTCAGTTTGAATTATTTGACCCCTGTCATTTCTGATGGGGGCACTCCTCTAGGCCGGGCAGGAGGAGTTGCCATAGCATTAGGTGGTTTAAAAATAAAGAAAAGAACGTCACCAAGAAAGAGGCACAGCATATCTGTTCGCTTTTTAAGTAATGCTGGGAATGGGAGCCCATGGGAATGGCTCTGTTCAAATATTAAAGCTGAAGTTCTTATATGCAGTATATGCAGGGCTGTGTAAATTGGACCAAATCATGGTATGAAGTGTAGAATATCTACCCTTCTTTGGCATTCTTCATCCGAGTACATGGCAGCACACTGAGCCCTCGCCATAACTACTGATGCAGCAGTGAACTGTTAAAAGTAAACTGAAGTATTGTGTGTCAGGGACAGCCTTTCTGTGAAGCATGCACTTACCTGTTATCACCATGGAGATAGAGCACAGAGAGGCTTACTACATGGAGAAGTATTTTTTTATTTATTTTTAAGGGAGGCATTACCATTGTTTCTACACCACCAAGTTTGGCAACTTCACAAATGTCCGTGTGCTAAGAACATGGCAAAGATGGGCACAGGTTGTTTAGTGACATTAGGTCTGTGGCTGCATTGGGTGACGTTGCTAAACTATACCACTATTGACCTGGAGTTGTGCCTCCAGCCACCCCTTCTGCCATCCTTTTATAGAAAGCTTTCATTCTGATAACTATTAATGGTAAAGATTATTTAATAACAGCGATCGGTGCCTGAAGAATCCTTTTGGAAAACTATTGGAAATCTTAAAAGGGAAAGTATTGTAATGGGTCCCAAATGAGTGTTTGGGGCCAAATTAAGGCTGAAGGTTAATGGTTGTCAGTTAATGCAAAGCTTCTTATCATGGCTTCCTGTCTCCATTTATTTTTAGTTGCCCTTTTTTTACTCTTTGTTTAGTGGTTCCTTGAACAACTTTCAAGTTCCTCCTCCCATCACTCCTTTCCACCTTATGGACCCGATAGAATTGGCCTCTGCAGCGGTCTACCTGGTTCTCAATGGGGCTTCTTCTCATGCTGCTCCTCCTCTTTGTAGGAAAGGACTCTCTGACACTGGTGTTTGTGGAGACCAAGAAGGGAGCCGATGCCCTGGAGGACTTCCTGTACCGCGAGGGTTACGCCTGCACCAGTATCCACGGCGACCGCTCCCAGAGGGACCGAGAGGAGGCCCTGAATCAGTTCCGCTCCGGACGCTGCCCCATCCTCGTGGCCACTGCTGTACGGGACATCACTCCCACACAATCTTTCAGCTGAGCGCATGTCCACCTGGCTGCAACTAACCCCCTCTCTCTGTGTGCTCCTTTAGGTGGCGGCCAGAGGTCTGGACATCTCGAACGTGAAGCACGTAATCAACTTTGACCTGCCCAGTGACATCGAGGAGTACGTTCACCGTATTGGCCGTACGGGACGTGTGGGCAACCTCGGTACGTCATGTTTTCATCAGAATGGGTTTTTTGAGCATATATACGCTGTTGGGTTTTATGTGGGCCACTGGCATTAAGAGTTCCCTACCGCTTGTGATTTAGGTCTGGCCACGTCGTTCTTTAACGACAAAAACAGCAACATAACCAAAGACTTGCTGGACATTCTGGTGGAGGCCAAGCAGGAGGTTCCCTCCTGGCTGGAGAGTCTGGCCTATGAGCACCAGCACAAGAGCACCACCCGCGGACGCTCCAAGAGGTAACTTCAGCCCGGCTAGCTCGTCGGTGCCTTGTTCATTATAACCCCATGGGGAGAAGGTGCGTCAGCCATTCTGCGTGAACACCATTCTGACTTTTGCCCTCCCTTTGTAGCAGTCGCTTCTCTGGCGGATTTGGAGCCCGAGATTACCGTCAGACACCTGGTGGGGGTCCCAGTGCCTTTGGCGGTGGCCGGGGCGGCGGCCGGGGCAGCACTGGTGGCCACGGAGGAAACCGCGGCTTTGGTGGAGGCGGAGGTCAGTCATGTCTTGATTTGTTAGTTTGTGCATGTCCTGCTTATATGAAGGTTATTTTATGTCTAAAAGTGCAAACATTGTTTTACCAACACATTTCTCAATATGTGAAATCTGACCGCTTGTCTCAATCTCCGCCAGGTGGCTTTGGCGGGAACTCCTACAGCAACGATGGCTATGGCGGGAACTACAGCCACTCTGGCAGCGTGGACTGGTGGGGCAACTAGGCACCGCAGGAGCAGGTTGCCATGCCAACCCAGGCCCCACGGAAACCACATGTAAACTTTAGCCAGACCATAACCACCCTCCCCCACCCCTCCACCCCCTCCCCCTCTGTGTAGCTCCATTGACACACAGTACATTACCGATTCTCTGCCTCCCCCGTTTTGCTTCCCGCCAAGCGAAGTGCGGCGGTGTGATGTAACCACCAGCGGCCCACCGGAGCCCGCAGAGATCCGCACACCTCAGAGAACGAGCATGGACGCTGACATGCCAAGTCCGACAGCAACCTCGGACTCATTGTTAAGAGTATTTTTTTTTTATTATTATCATTTTGATGGAAAAACCAATAACCTGAGGATCATTTGTATGTTGATGTACTGTGCCTTTTTGAATCTTAAAAGGAAATCTTATGTTATCATTTCACCAAAAGAACTTGGCCTAGAGCTCTAAATTTGTTATTACTGTTTTGTTATTTGGTGAAAAAGCAAAACAAGCTTGGACTTAATCAAACCTTGGCAAATACTGGGGCGTTATGGCTCGCCTGAGTCATGATTCCATTTGAACTTCAAATTAATTGCAGGGACATCATGTAGCCTTTTCTACACATGGCTAATGGCGCCATCGCAATAGGATGATTCTCCACTGGGACATTCCCAGCACGAGGAACAAAACTGATTCCAATATTAAGAGACAAAGTTGGATTCCTTATCTTTTTGCGCTCACTCTATCCTGGACAAGCTCCATTTTAAAAGGACATGGTAGTCTTTGAAACACCCATTCCTATTGTGATCTTAATTAACACAAAGTCATTAAGCTCGGTGCCAACTCTCACTGAGACTAAAACTAGGATCTGCAATGCTGGAAGTTACTACTCCACATTTCTCAATTGACTTGACAGTGTTACGGCAGCTAGTCTGCTACCAAGTGCTAGCGACATAAAATGGGCGGTGTTTTTTGTTGGTTTTTACTCGAGACATTTCGGTGCGGGGGACGTGCGCGGTTAAAAAAAACTAAGTCCGTTTTTTGATTTCTCTGGAATGTTTCTCTTAATGTGTATCAAAACAAAAAATGCCTGCCCTCCAGAAGGCGACGGTCAACATGGCTGCATAAGGACCACGGCATCGGGGAGGGCGTAAAACATGACGTTGGCGCTGGGAGATTGGACGTTATTCTACGTATGCGAGTGTTTTGTTTTTTGGTCAAGAAGGAAAGGGAAGTGAACGGAGTCGCAGGCTTAACTTAATTACAACGATTTTCTCTTTTTCAAGCTGCGTTGGAGGCATGGTTCATCTTAAAAGCAACAGGCATTGGAGTGGTCACAGAGGTTAAACCGTAGTTCAGTGGCAGGACGCAGAAGGGCACGGCTGCAGCTCTCCAGCCGCTTTGGGGGCAGGTGGGGGTGGGGGGGGGTTCAAGGGGTTAGGCGTAGATTCTGGGGCACCACCATTGTTGTCAGTGGCGTTGGTTTCCATTGCTGCATTTACAAACCGTGGCAAGGAGGGGGGCCAAAGATATCTATATATATTTTTCTTGGAATAGGGTGTCCACTTCCTTATGGGGACATAGTACTGTCAACTCCTCTGGGAGTTCATCTGCTCAGACGTGTGTAACAAAGCCCTGGCGCCTGTGAGGCCAGACCAGGCGTTTCCTCTCAGAGAGGAGCAGCCAATGAGAGGAGAGATGGGATTATTTCACATTTTTAGTGCTATGTGTTGCCTCTCAGGTGTGTTGTGCCTTGAAACAATTTTTTTTTTTTTTATTAAGAAATTGAACTAAAAGCGGATGCACTGACGGTGTTGAATTTAGGATTGAATGGTGCTACTTGATTTAGGTGTGTAGGCCCTTTGTACGTATGTGCCCATCGAGTTTTACAAAAGTTATTTTATTGCACATCTAGAGTTTTATATAGATGTCTTGGATATATGTCCTTAAGCTTCCAAATGTTTGTGTGTGAGTGAGGAGGTGGTGAGAAACGCAGCTTGTTTACAAAGGGGAGGGGTTCTCAATGTTAAACCAGGATTTATTTGGGACCAGGGGATTTAGCAGTTGGGGAATTTAGCCATTTGCACACAGATTTCTAGATTCTACTTTTGCTGCTAGTTTTGTGTAATTTATTAAGCATTTTTGACAAATATTTATTTTTGTAAGCCTCAAAGTGATTCTTTGAAAGTTTCAGAAACTTGACCAAAAGACAGTACAAAACACTGGCACTTGAATGTTGAATGTCACCTGTATGCGTGAAATTTATATATTTCGGGTAGTGTGAGCTTTTTAATGTTTAAGACGCATTGGACTCCGTAATTAATATCCACAGCTGTTTCAAGGCCTCCTCAGGGCCATACATCTCAATTAGATTCCCAATTGGCCATCAAATTGGAATGGAATTGACTAAATGCCAAGGTTTGGAATAAAGTTGTGTAAAGAGCAAATCAATTTCCTAAACGTATCGGTGCAGAAGTGTTCAGATTCTCCAATTGTGTGCATTGTTTATGTTTCTTAACTCTAATTTGACCTGATGACTATATTTTCTTTTCTCCAGTGAATGTCTGGCACATGGCAATCTGTAAAGAAACAAACATGTGGTTTATTCTCCTGTTGTTGCATTTGCATTATATGGTACCTCGTGTTTTCCCAAACGAGTGTGGACCAGATCGCCACGGCATCCGTGGTTTCCACGGCAGCCGCCGCTTGACCTGCTCCCCGCTCCCAGAGGAAAAGCCGAGAGCTCTTTAGATGTAGCCGTTGCTTTCTGTACTAGCTTAGATGCTAATGCACTGCATGAGGAACACTCAGCTGTGCAATTTATGTATGATTTTACCAAATTAAAGTTTGAATGCAAAAGTATCTGGAAAGAAAGCATGTTTATTAATGATTTGCCGAGGAGACTGTTGTTGGCTGGTAGCCCTTTGCAACGTTGTGTAGCTGCAGAGTGGGATGGTAGCAAAACTGCGTTAGGCATAAAGGTTTACTTATTTTTGAAAGATATATAAAACATTTGTATAGTCAACTGTGTCAATGTTTTTATTTCACCCCTGAAATGTCATTGTGACCACGATGCTTCAGTTTACAACGCTATGAGTGGATAAGAAATCAGACCTAGTTTTGTCTTTAAGAAGACCACTAGTCTGCAGCGAAGAGGTGTTTGGTAAGACATTATCTTTAGATCAGGCCCTGCTGCTCCACAGGGAGTGCTGTGAGGCTTTCGTTACTGTGTCATGGACATCTATTTTGAAATCCCATTGGGTGTCATAAATGTCGGTTATAAAATATTTGCCCAGCATCTCAAACCACAGTACACCTCTGAAAGCTGGATCCTAGAAACGGTACTGTCCATACCTAGCATTGATATCTGTGACAAAGTACTAACATGATCAGTTTTTGATAAAAATATTAGCCCTTTTCTCAATCTCATTGTGTAATCTTTAATCTGTGTGGAGTGCTACGTTGTGTGTTGAGGTGACAGCCCTGCGTCGGGTCCCAGAGTGGCGCTTTTTTCCGCTAAATCCTGCCGACTGTCCATTATCTTCACCACCCCCCACCTCCTCCGTCCAGGGGATTTGACTGCCATTAAGAGATGGATGTTTGTGTGGTAATGATCGAGTGCTTCATCCCACTAACCCCAATGGGAGAATTGTTTGCACTTAGTAAAGAGGCATACACAACTAATCCATCCAGTTTCACAACTGTCAGGCACACAGGCTCATCCTTGTATGTAGTGGCTTGCGAGCTGTGGGCATCTAGACAGACATGGGATAGGCAGAAGTGCCACATGTGCTGATGTGCGGACCATGAAGTCGATCACACATTCACATGGAAGCAGAAAACGGCATCAACAAAGTAAGAATCTTTTCAATTAATCATTTTTGCGTTTCACAACTTTTAGCAATATTTCATGAATATTGTTTTACATAGCTGTTGACCTCAGTTTACGCATTTAAGTCATTGCCATTTTTGGTCATCTGGCATGCATGTGTGATGTGTTGTGCTCTTCTAGGTCTTTAATCCTGGCATGTCCCACATGAGAGACGACAGGCATGTTAGCTGTCACCGCTTTCACTGGTCAGTCTCACTCGGTTCTCTGTCCCTCTTTTCATTAACTCGCTGCCTCATGGGATGTGTGTTGGATAGATTTTGGATGCCATTCTATTTGTCTTAACAGTTGATGTGGTGAAATGTAGTTTTGTATAAATGCATAATAAATGGCCTTGTACAACTTAGCACCAGAACAAAATAAATAGAAATTTATGAAAATAAATAAACATACTATAAAATATATACCAGTTTTTTTATAGAGAGAGCGAGAGAGAGTCCAGTTTGCTAATAATGGATTTTTTTACTCAAACCCCGCCCAGTTACAAGCCTGTTACAAGCCAGTGTACTCAGCGTCCCTTTCTTCTGCTCATAGACCTTACAAATGATCACATTAACAGCCAGAGAGCCAAACTCTCAACAACCACTGGATTGAGAGGTGAAATACCGAGCACAGACAATGCCCATTGTTGTGGAGCTAATCTCTCCTGTGTAAGCCTTTTTTCTTAATCACGTCATCGCTCCGCCACGCCAGGTGGCAATTTAGCCTGAAAATAGTCCCCAGCCTGCCTTTCAACGTGACTCAGACATCCAGTCCTTTACTTGGCCCTGCGATGAAGCCTTACACAGCAGCCTTTGGTGATGTGTCAAGGAGGCTCTATTTAGTGCTGTGTTTTGTGGTTCTGAGGCTTCTATCGACTTGATCCTACACTAGACTTGGGCTTTCTGTCATCATCACTAGCTGTTCTAGTTCATGAGACTCGCTAGAATGGGTGACGTCACATTACCGAAATGTCATGGGTTACCATCAAAATTACCACATTGGACTTTTTAATCAATCATTTCAGACCTGGGCTTAAATCCCTGCTTGTGTCCGGTCCCTTGTGTGTTTCCCACGTTTTGAAGTGAGTTTCCTTTGGAAGCTCATCTCCATTGACATGTATGGTGTGGATGTGCAACTCTCTTTGATTGTGTGTGCATATGTACGTGATCCAGCTTAATGGCCATCGTCTGCTAGCATAGACGTGACCCCTGCCCCCGCCAAACTGACCAGGATAAAAGTCAATGGAAAAAATAAAAATATTTGTATAAATAAATAGTTTGAATGACTGACAGGCACAGGCAGTGGTCGATTTAAAGGGGATTTTTCAAAGCTTTTTGAGCTAAAGAATATCCACGGTATACTCAACAGTCTACTTTTCCCCTCTCCATAATGACACATAATTATTCTGCATTCTTTGGCCTCATGACTCAGAGACAGTTCGGATATTTCACTTGTTTGGTTATCAAGAGCGGGCTTGAAAATGAAAATGAGAGCATTTCCTTAAGCGTTCAAGTCAAGTCAGGGAAATCCCAATCATCAACAGTATTAGGAAATTCATCTGTTAAGCAAAGTTGACCTAAAATAAAGCCAGAATTGTTATAGGACTTTTAGAAGGGTTTGGACCATTAACTGTATAGGACAGACCCTCTGAGCTGCATCAAATAAACCAGGTGAATTGCCATTGCTATGGAGTAAACCTGCTGTTTCATAAGGGACGCAGGTCATGCATTAACCTCTACCCTTTTGGGTTGTGAAACCATTGGTTCTAGTCTAGTGGGTCAGGAAGCGTTCTTGGTTTGCTTTCTTGCTTTCTTTATGCTTCTCTGTCCTGTGAACTCCTCCACCTTAGTCTCTGTGCTGTTCCTGCTGCTGCCCCAGGCCGCGCTGGCGCGGTGGGCATGTGTGCGCGCGTGCCCTTCCTCCTGCACCTGCACCCAAGAGAGGAGCTGCAGCGTGCTGTGCGACCGCTCGGCCCTGGCTGAGCTGCCCAAGGAGTTTCCCTGCGAGGCCTCGTCCATCAACGTAGACAAGAACCGCCTCAAGTTCCTGTCGGAGCGGGCGTTCGGGACACTACCCTCCCTGCGCAGCCTCTCTCTGGACCACAACAACATCTCCTTCATCACTCCTGGAGCCTTCAAGGTCCCACCTCAGCCCCCTGAACATTCACCCCAACACCCAGTTCTTCATTTTGCATTAGACTACTGTACTTAGACGACATATTGTACTGCGTGTGACAATAACCGTATTCTCATATCCAAATTTAAATCTCAACGAATGCTCTGCTGCTTTCCTGCAGGGCCTGCCCAACCTGGTGGACCTGAAGATGGCCCATAACGAGTACATCAGCTACCTTCACACGCGCACCTTCACGGGACTGAAGAAGCTGGTGCGCGTGGACATGTCAGACTGCAACCTGTTCAACATCCCCGACCGCATCTTCCTTGAGCAGATTTCCCTGAGGGAGGTGCGCTGCTTCCAGAACCACTTTCGGAGGATCCCCGGGTCCTTCAGGGACATGGTGAACCTCACACACATCTACCTGGAGAAGAACAAGATCGAGGCTGTGGCCTACAACTCCTTGCTAGGCCTGAGTAACCTCAGGTATACATCACACCGGTGGCCTATGACCTAAAATGACCTTAAATGGTAATTGTAGCATAGAATCCCAGGTAATGTAATGTTGTTTTACAGGTATCTGAACCTTGAGGATAACCGCATAAACGTCATCCATGACCAGTCCTTCCAGGACCTGCTGCGCCTGGAGAACTTTTACCTCAATGACAACCTGCTTTCGGTGCTGCCCCAGGACACCTTCAAGGGCCTCTCCCGCCTCAAGATGCTCAACCTGGGGGGCAACCTGCTGACCAACGTCTCAAAGACCTGGTTCAGCGACCTGGTGGAGCTGGAGGTCCTCTACCTGGACCGGAACCGCTTGCTCACGATTGAAGAGGGCTCCTTTGAGAACCTCACCAGCCTGATCACCCTCCACCTCAACAGCAACAACCTCACCGCCTTGCCCTTCCCCGTCTTCCAGCCCGTGTACTTCCTGGGACGTCTCTACCTCTTCAAGAACCCCTGGGAGTGCGGCTGCTCCCTGGAGTGGCTGAAGGAGTGGATGGAGAGCTACCAGCTGGTGCGGAACATCCCCTGCGCCTCGCCTTCCTCCGTGGCCGGCCTGGATCTGGGCGAGGTGGTGTTCGGCCGGGCCAACGGCTCCTGCGTGGACCCCCCCGAGCTGAACGCCACGGCGGCCTCCACGGCGGCCCCGTCCACCACGGAGAACCGCTTCAACAGCCTCATCGCCAGGCTGCTCCAGCAGGAGCTACAGGACGGGACGGGCAACGATACCGAGGGCTTCCGCAACGAAACCCTGCTGGACCCGGAGGAAGCACTGCTCTCCGCGGCGGCCCGGGGGCAGGGGGTCTGGTCGGGTCCGTCCCACATTTACCTCCTGGTCGCGGGGATCCTCTTGGGTTTGAGCGGCCGCACTGAGATTGGATTTCATGTGTTTGGGACATGAAGAAAAGGTACAAATGGTGTTGGGATCGGTGATAGGAATAGGAATAGGAATAGGAATAGGAATGTGACAATAAGATGGATGGGCATTTTTGGTATCACTTTGAAATAGTGACAAGAAATTGGGATGCTTTTTTCCCTCTCCCGCCATATGGTTTACAGTCTGAGGAGTGATTTATTTCAGCCATTCTGTCCGGATGGACACGCTGTGCCGTGAGACTTGGATGGTTATAAGGAACATTAAGACGATGATCTTCTTTACGCATTGACTTTCAACACATTGGAACCGAACTGTACATTTTAAATCAGAAGCTGTTGTTACACAACACCTCACAAATGACATTTCATTGATATGTTACAGCATCACATCGTTTTTTCCTCTCGCAGGGAATAATATGAACACAGAGGAGATAAGAGCAAGGTTTTTTTTTCCCCCTCTGTATTCCTGTCCGAAACAGATGCCCTCTCTCCCTCACGGCTCTGTAAATGTAGGTTCAGCTGCTCCTCATCAAAGCATTAATCTTCTTATGGCATTCAGTGTGTGCTGTAACCTAGGGTGGGATGTAATAGAGAGACATTACTATCTCATCTGCTTCCTACGGATGGAATGTTGACCCCTTATATGTATCGGACCGTTCTTAATACATTCAATAACATCCTTTGGCTATAGGTTCGAGATGACATACGTATGCTGGCCTGTGGGTATGAGGGTGATGATGCACTTGAGTAATCGACCTGGCCGGGCCAAGCGTAGGTCCTAGCGTGTGTCTGTAACATGTCATGTGTACCATGGTGATCATGACCACACCAATGTTTCTCTGTGTTTCATCCAAAACATGTCTTCTGTTACTTGGTACTGTAATCAGAGATCAGCAACATTATAGTTGTATATATTCTTTTGATTCCTGGTTGTATAATGTTAAATCAACGTAGCCTGGGGTCCCAGATACTTGTTTGACTTGATAGGAGTGATAGGCTGTCTCGCGCAATATATATATATATATATATATATATATATATATATATATATATATATATATAATTGTTTTTCCTAGTAAATAAAAGGCAGTTTTAACATTAATCTGCCTGAAAGAGCGATTTCTTTTTCATCTGAAAGGCGTTAACATCCACTGACGGTGAACTCGAGTTAATCTGTGCTCATGTCAGCCCTTTTAATGTGGGATTAGACCAGACTAAGACTAGCAAAGAAGTAGGGACATGTTCAAGTGGATGCTCACGGGCCTGTAGACTCATCTCCATTTCGTCTCTCACATTAATCAGTGGTGTAACGTAGCTACTTTCAACCGGTATCATGAACTCTTTCACTAGAACGGCACAAGGGGAGACGTCCATGGTTGATGGAAAAAGGTTACATCTAATACATGGCCTGACCCTTTCCCTTAGTGTTTTATATGGAATTCCTCATGTTGAGGTTTCCTCTCGTCAGCTGTGTTCAACACATGATTTAATCGAACCATGTGAATATCAACTTTCTGGAATTTTGCTGAAAATCCCAAAGGATTATTTTCCATGTCTTCAATTATGGAAACATTCCAAAGAAATGTGTTGTTATGTAAGTACTGGCAAGTGTGTTGAAAGTTTGAATAGATGATATCCTATTATACTGGATTTTTAGAAAACAAAGAAAACATTTGTAATGGAAAGTTAAACATAAGATAATGTTGCTGTAAAAAATAGTTTTTACAATGAAGTGAAAGACTTTATCAAAGTGGTGGCTTTGATAAAGCCACCACACTGTTTTATCAAAGTATATTATACATCTTATATATTTATTTTGTTTTGCGATCCCATCTTCTGAATGTTATTAGATCAAGAACGAGATTTAGATTACAGTGTTGTCCTGAGGTAACACAGGATGTTTTTAAAACATCAATCCGATATGCCATTACTTAATATCTTGTCCTAGCTCTCATTCCAATCACTCAGTGGAACTGATAAAAAAAAAACACCACAGAAGGCAACACTTTCCTGAGATTGCATGCTTTGTCCAGGGTTACCCAACACCGGGCACTGAGAGCACAGTCGCTGTCAGTGTGCACAACAATGTGTTGTTCACTGCAGGAAAGAAAACAATTCGGTTATACAAGCACAATAGTCAGCTCTTGCGGTTCATAATAATAGCAGGGGGTAGGATAGTGTATAGGCTGAAGTGTTGAAAAGTCGGGGCCTGCTCCTAAGCATTCTAACATGTATTCATTGTAAGAAAAGGTACATAAAAAAGTTTGGTTATTAGTAGTGAGTTTTTTGTCCTGCTTTAGGTTTCGGTGTCATTTTATCAGAAAACTGATGATCCGTGCTTTGGGGATGACTTGATAATAGCCAAATTAGGTGTGCTAATGCAAGTAGCAAGCTCTGTAAAATTCTATATTGTTCATCCTCCCCCCAACACCATATGCAAAAGTGTGTTTGTGTACACATGCATGTCTGTGGAAAGAAGAGACCCACACCGTTTATTTTTCACCACATAAAAGGAAATATATTTAAAAAAGAATGTTCATACTGAAGAACCTTTAACATTGCAGAGTCGTTTATACAGGGGCAGTCATATGCCACATGTCATATTCATATACACGGTTATTCAGACGCACAAGTGGCCTCCCCTTCCCATGCGAAGAATTCACTTCGCAGCAATGTGTACGGTGCACATTCTGTCCTTACACATACACAGCTGTAGATTTAAAAAAGAAATCAGCATTTCATCTTTCATTGGTTAAACTTAGTTTAAAACATTAATACTCTCAGACAACACATTTCTGAAATGGCAAATGAAGAATAACATGTAATTCTTCCCCCACATCTCCGAAGTATGACAAATCGAAATTTGAAACAATCTGATTTGTTTATCCAATTATCTTTTTTATTTTTTACAAACACATCTCACATATGATTGATTTTTACAAATGCGTCGTTTTAGAAATGCTGCCCAAAATGCGAAGAATGTGCATAGGTGTCAGGTCAACGGCCGGCTGTAGGTGCAGTCAGGGTCATTTCCTTGTTCCGCTTGCTTCCCTTGGTCAGGTGCAATCTTCAAAGCAGCTGGAATGTTCTTTTTTTTTATTTATCTACCACCTTCTGTGGTTTCTCTCTTGGAGGTTCAACAGTTAGGGACACAGGGGGCTGGGGGGGAGGGAGATGGGGGGCTGGGGCACCGACTGACGGCATGGAAGCTTGTGAACGTCCACATGCAAGACACCTCATTGGAAACCTCTAAAGACAAACATGGATTAATTTAGAAGAGACGGTGCGTGGTGATAGACAGGCTTGTGTGTGTGTGTTTCAGTCTGTGCGTCTGCTTAGTGTGACAGGGTCTTAAGGGGTAGCTATGGGGCGACGCTTCCATTGCTGTACCATCCAAAGGACAGGAAGGAGCTAAACCTGAAGGGCACTAGTGTTACGAGAGGGCTGCAGCCCAGTGTGTGTGCATGGATATATGCACACATATATACACATATATATATATATATATACACACACATATATATGCCATTCATAAATAATGAGGGTTACTGATATTATTTGCAGTTCAAAAGCACACTTGCAGTTCAAGTGTGCTTCCCCCCCTTCAGGTCACACACACACACACACACACACACACACACACACACACACACACACACACACACACACACACACACACACACACACACACACACACACACACACACACACACACACCACAGGCTCG
The DNA here is from genome assembly GCA_026745465.1 of Lota lota. Classification (NCBI taxonomy): domain Eukaryota; kingdom Metazoa; phylum Chordata; class Actinopteri; order Gadiformes; family Lotidae; genus Lota; species Lota lota. The sequence continues at coordinate 2,919,824 of JACYXH010000559.1, read as the reverse complement.
GATACCACAGGGGCATGAGAGGGTACTGTCCTGCTAAAAGAAACATCTTGAAAAGATTTCGCCTCGCCTAGCTACTCACAGACACGACAATACTCATTTTGCTTTACATCGGCCTACAAAACACTAGGACTGGGTGGTCGATACTGGCCAAGTGCATCGCGCCGTCCCCTGTTGATCGGTGGTCTGGTGGTTGTGTTGGTGTCAATGCAGCGTGAGGTTTTTCCATCGTATGCTTGGTTGGTTGGTTAGTGGGTTTGCTTCGCTCTTTTCTACTTCTCCTGGGAACGATGGGAGGGGGAGATTCCAGTTGCTTTGTTATAGGTCAAGAGGTCAGATGGGGGAGGAGTCAAGAGGTCAGAGGAACCAATGGAGTAGGCGGAGGAGGTCAACCACGTGGGGACGAAAGGCGGGCAGAGGGAGGGGAGATGGTAGGTGTAGGGTGGATCCACGCTGGACTAGGGTGGGATGACGGGGTGCAGAAGATCAGTAGACCCAGGAGACGGGCACCCACTGGTTGGTGGTGCACACCAGGTCGATGGCCTCCTCCAGGTGACGGATGGTCTCGTCGATCTCGTTGTTGATGATGGTCTGGTCAAAGTAGTGGGCGTAGGTCTTCTGCAGGATCTCAGACTCCTTCTGCAGCCGCTGCAGCGACTCATCCTGGTGGGGGGTGGTGGTGGGGTCACAGAAAGAGAGGGTGGGGTGTTGGTTAGAGACGGTGGAGGTGGACGGGGTTGGTTAAGGGACGGATGCACTCAGAGGAAGAGGAGGAGGAGGAGGACAACGAGGAGCACTGAGTGCTGGTGGAGATGCTAACTCTAGATCTTAGACGGAATCTACTACAACCACGCACACCGAGGGTCGCGGTGGAGCTCCGCCCCCGCTGACCAGGGTCATACTTACTGACAGCGTGCGGCACCAACGGGGCACCTGGGTCCGGTGCCACACAAACCAAACCAAAAGCATGCAGCGTGCAACATAAAAAGGCAGGGCAGAGAGACAGTTGAATGAAAGGCAGTGAAGAGCAACTGACTGTCAGGCCCCCACCACCACCACCACCACCACCACCACCACCACCACAGGGACATGACCACATAATGTAATGACATGCATTTTCTAAGGTGTGGGGGTGTTTTGACACCGCCTTTAAATAATGCTTTCATGTTGTCGTGCTGCCGACTTCACTGGAAACACCCTTTCAATCCACTTACAGTAAGCATGGACAGATACGTCGCATCTGCCAACATACCAGCCAATATCAGTTGAAAGAGCCGCTCTCTGCATTAACATAGCTGTAGTGCGACTGCATTCTAAGCAGGGGCATAAGCCAGTTCATCTGTTTGAGTGACTTCTGATTATGAACACAACCATCTGCCAGGTGTTCAGTCGCCTGGCACACTTCTCTTCTCATGAAAGTGTGTGTGTGTGTGTGTTTGTCTACCTCGTTGATGCCTGGGGTGATAGTCGGCGCGGCGATGAAGACGACATATGGCGCGAACTCCGCCGTCCTCAGCACCTTCAGGGCCTGATGTAGACACAGGGTCAAAGTTCAACGCATTCCCAACACAAGTTGCAAACATAGACAGACAGACAAAAGACAGAAGAGGTTGTGTGTTGGTGTGTACAAAAGAACAATCCGTGTACGACACACACACACACACACACACACACACACAGATGTACGACAGCAATCAGTGTACGACCCACACACACAAAACAATCCCTGCACAGACACACATTCGCAAACAAACACACACACAACAATCCGTGTACAATACACACACAGAAAACCACATTCAGTGTACCACCCACACACACACACACAAAACAAGACACGCAAAGACGCGCAACATACAAAACAACAATCCATGTACGAAACCATCCATGCACAGACACACACACAAAACAAAAATCTGTGTACGACCACCACACTGACACACACACACAACAATCCATGTACGAAACAACCAAACAATCCACGGCCAGACCCCCACCCACGGACCTGTGGCTCCACGTCCAGGATGGCCACCAGCCCCGTCTGGTGGATGTGGCGGATGGTCTCCAGCCGCGTGCCGTACATGGCGTCCTCGTGGCTGCCGTACTCCAGGTATTCGTTGTTGCTGATGTCCTGCATCATCTGGTCGTGGGACACAAAGTAGTAGTTCTTCCCGTTCTCCTCCTCCTTCTTCGGGGGTCGGGTGGTGTCTGTGGTGGTGGAGGGCGGAGGACAGACCGCCGCATTGGGTTTTTGTTGATGAGAGAAAATGTGGCCACATGTGAGAATCATGATGCTGTTTTGAAATGCTGTATTGATTATCAAGATGAAAAAAAATACTTTGTCAATTTGTGTGTTGTTTTAAGTAAGAACCACTTGGCTAGACTGTATAACAAAAATGCAATTACATAAAAAAAGTATATCCATATTTTTTTTTTAAAGACATTGCAAACTAATTATTGTCCTAACATTGCAGTATAGGGTGTATAGTGAATATAATGCAGACACGATTACCATATCTATCTATCTATCTATCTATATATATATATATATATAAATACACTTTTCACAGTATTGCCTGTTACGTGGAGAATAAAGCCTCTTACGTGGGATGGGGTAGGCAAATCTGTCGGGGTGTTTGGTGATGAGCGTGTTCTTAATGTGTCTTCTGCCCACGCCGTGTGCACCTGAGGACGACACACACACACACACACACAGTCAGACAGTAGTCCCACAGAGCCAGCCACATGGTCTGGAAGTCGCACTGCAAGCCCCGCTCAGCTGGCGGTGTCTCACCTAACAGCACTAGTGTTTTCCTCTTGAAGGCCGGAAGTTTCACAACCTCTTCGTACGTGACGAGGTCTAGTTGGTCGAACACTGGAGAGATGGGGGAAGTGGAAACGTGAGTATGACCAATGTAGAGGAAACCTATTCCAAAGAGCTTAGTCTAACCATGTGCCACGGAGAGAGCACTCTGATCTTTCTGTCAGCCAATCGCAAGCCACTGATTGTGCATTTGTCATGTTTGAAGATGGGGTATTTAGCACAATCACAATCAGCTGGTGTGTTTTTTGGAGGCGCAACAAGTCATTCATTTAAAGTTTCTTTATACAATGAACAGTTACTCTGGGGCCTGTGATGGCACATGGTTGGACAGCCACTAGTCCATGGGGAGTGGTGATCACAGAAATCAAATTGGGGTATATAAGGTTGGATTGACATGAAGTAAAGGGTATAAAACCATCATAGAGTTCATAGTGTTGGAGATTATTTTGTAATGACTACATTTCTCAAATTTTATAGTGTTTACATCAACAGGGTAGCATTAGAAAGTAGATTCACTTTTTATTCAAAAAGCATGGGACATCTTTTTCTATTTTGTTATTAAGATATTATTTTGGAACTCGCCATAACAAATAGGATGCGAGGTTCTTTTTGTGTTTTATCCCGCAATCATTCTTTCACCAGGATCATTCCACACTAGGGTTTACGCTAGGCGAGTGTTGACGTCAATTATTCATCCGGGAGAACAAAGAGGGCATCCCAGGAAAACACATTAGCAAATGAGATTGCCTGCTACTGTCCCATGACTGTGCCACACGCAACACAGAATGAAGAGTCAAAAGGTTCCTCACACGGCCGGCTACCCCGCCCCCCCTGGTAACGTGAGCCTGGCATCTTGGGTAAAGGCTGACATGTGAAATACAATACCCACAAGGCACTTGGGGGAGAAGCGGACTCTGGCTGATGGCTTGCTGAGTAAGGACCAAATGCACTTCTACTGTGACTCTGTGTGTGTGTGTGTCTGTGTGTGATATGTTTGTATTGGAGTTGTGCCGAGGGTCCTGAAGGCACAAGTAGAGATGTGTGTGTGTGTGTGTGTGTGTGTGTGTGTGTGTGTGTGTGTGTGTGTGTGTGTGTGTGTGCTACAGTCAGTCAAATCAGGGACATGTACTCTATGTGTATTATGTTGCATGTTGTCATGTGATCGCAATCCGCTTAGGGTTTTTGTTGTTGTGCATGTGCTCGTGACCAATCAATATACAACGCCGGATGGGATGAAACCAACCCTGACACAAATGGAACCAAAACAAGAGGGTGGTAAAGATCGAGAGAGAGAAAAGAGAGAAAGTGAGAGAAAGAGAGCAAGACTGAACAAGGAAGTGAAAGTGAGTTTGTTAAAGTCAGAGAGAGAGAAAAAAAAGAGGGAGAGGGCGAAGGTGCTTCAGCCACTGTCACTGGTTGTTACTTACATGCAGAGAGGCCGTTCAGAAGGAGAATGCAAAAGAGATGAACAGGGGGAAGGAGTCATAATATGGTCTGTTACAACAGCAGAGAACATCACGCATAAAGTTAGCATGTGACGAATACCCAAGCCCAGCCCCACCACCCATCCATAGAGACAGACCCTAAAACAGTACGACGGTGTAAGGAAGATGGTGTGTGCAGTGGGTGGGGGAGGGGGGTGTGGGGTGCTACAACTAGCATTCGAGAAGGTGAGAACCAATGTGCTTTCAAGCGTGAGAAATGGTTGTGGGTGGTGTGTGGTGGCTTGGGGTGAGTCTTGTGGGCTGTTGGTTCAAACCCCTATTTCCTATTGGTCCCGTTCCGTCATATTGAGGAAACAGAATGATGAGGATGATGATGATGATGATGGATGGATGAGCTATTTGAAAACATAAAATCAGGGTGTGACAGAGGTTCATCTCTGGGGAATACACACAGCAGATGTCCGGTGTTCTGACAAACTTAGCAACCTTCTCATGACGGGCTACCTAAGCCAATGAGCATGCTCACGCCGTATTTTTCCACCAACAGTCAAAATTCTGAGGCCTGCCCATTATTTCGCACCACTTAATCTGAACCTACATCAGAAGCTTATTTTAATTCATGATCAGCCTACTTCTATTTGAGATGACAAGCTAGGATATTAAATGTGAAACAACTTATTTAGGCTACTGTAAGCCATACCACGGTTGTAGAATCTTTGAAAGCGTAGGCTATTTTGTTTTGTTTTAGTAGCTTGTGATGAGGCATTATAGCTCATCAGGGTAATCAATTCGTTAGCTTTCTTGCTAGTATTCATGGTAGCGGCGAGGGAGCTCAGTTTGACTGTCTAATGTGTCATCTCAAGCTACGTTTGTCAGATCACTAGCCCTTGTGGGGGGGGGGGGGGGGGTCGCGCATTTACGTAACGCTGCTTTGGCGACAGGTGGGCTGCAATGTTAGCGGCGGTGGATGTGTTGCCTCATGCAACGCTGAAAGATGTCAGTTGGAAAGTGAAAATGTAGCTGTAGGGGTCTCGCATGCAACACCACCCCCCCCCCCCCCCCCCACACACACACACCCTATAGCACAAGCTAACGTATACAATCACAAGATGCATTCACAAGCTAACACCTAAGACACATGCTAACACCCATGCCTTCACCCGCATGCACAAACACACACACACACACACACACACACACACACACACACACACACTCCTCAACCATATACACCCTGTCACTGTGTAGTGAAGAATCTCTTGAGTATTGGCTTCATACACGCCCCCCCAACCCCCGTCCCCCGCCCAGCTGTACTCGGCATGAAGGCCGCAGATCCGATAATCCCTCGTGAGAGAGCCTACATGTGTGATGGACATACGATAACATCTTAGTAGAATTAAAAACCAAATGACAACCGAACATGAAGAAAATAAACTAATGACTACAAAAAAGATCCAGAATAATCCTGTTTCCCTGTACCAGGCTAGGGTAGCCAGGGGCCCGCGCTAGGGACCAAAGGACCCAGGCTGAAGCGTTCATGGACGCCCAGACACCTGGGGAGGAGAGGGGGGATGTGTGCCATGTGCAGCTGTGTTGGTGTTAGGCTGTTAACGGCCACCTCAGTGAAATTACCCTGGCTGTTGGTCGGTCTGCTAATATTAGCTTCAAGGAAATTTACTTTAGCTTGTCTTATCATCGGCGTCATTTACCTTAAGATAGACACACTGCTGTTGCTGTACTTGTGATTGAGTCACAAAGCACAAGGGCTGGCGTAACATTTCACCCCCATAATTATTATTAGCAACATGGCTGGGGCACCCTTCGAGTCCTCTGGCCTATTTTACTGAACTACAAACATACTACAGACTGAAGAAAAGCCCAAACGCACTGGGGTGCTCATCATGGGTAGCTATGTGTCCAGACATTTATTTTACAGAAGAAAACCTGACACTAGCCCACTGAGAAAGACCTGCACGCAATCACACACGCCATGGTTTATATGGTGTACATTTTGTACACCAGTGTTCGATTACACAGAACAGGGTCAGATACCGGATACTCTGAAGCCCTCCAGAGACGCCCCCGCCCTCTCTCTTTCTATCTCTCTCTACCACCTGCCCTGGCTCTACCACCTCTCTCCTTCACCTCATAAACTCACAGGCACATGCCAAAACACAAGCTAACCTCCCTCCTGTACTCCTATTGTCAAATGCTTTTATAGTCACAGTTGTTCCCTTCTGTCAACAAATTCTCTTTTCACAAGCCACCTTGGCTGTACCGTGCCCCACCCCACCCCCCCCCCCCCCCCCCCCTCCGTCCCCCTAGCACATACCCCAGGGTCCGCTGCTCTGCTCTGAGCACGTGGCACATGGTACTCATGTGCCATTTTGCCTCACTGCTGTTCTGTGCTAATTGCTGCCCTCTTTGGACAATTAGTGGTAAGGTGCCACATTTAAAGGTGCAGTACAAAAGATTTTAGAGCGCTTATTTGAGTGTAATTTGAAAATGTTGAGAAATTGTACGAGAAATGGTACGAGACAATTAAAAATTTCGCCTGCCTCCGGCTAATTTCTGACCACACGGGCACCTCTTCCCTGATTGGGTCGGGGAATCGATCTTACCTGTCAATCATAGATGCGTGAAACTTCTCAATGTCAGAGAGAAAAATGGAAGGGAGGGAGCAGAGAGGGAGGGGACCTTTTTGGGTTGTTTGGTTTCAAAATCATGCTCTCTTCTGCTCTTTTCTGCTCTCTATTTAAAACTCAAATCTGACCTACCGCACCTTTAAAGACTTCAATGAAGATGATTGGGAGGCACCATCTGGCAGCCGGTATGTCACGTGTGCATTGTGTGTGTTTGCACATGCTAACATGCCCACAAACACATTCCCAAACGTGTGTTACATCCGTCATCTAACTCCAACCTACCATGGCACTAAAGGGATTCAACCTAGCATATAAATTCTGAACAATTCGTATATACTGTATACCATGAGTATAACTTTAAGGCCCTTAAGCTCACACACACACACACACTCACCATTCTTTCCACGAGGAAGATTGAACATTTAAAAAATGGGTGGCATTCATGAAGGGCGCAGGTTTAATGAACAATGACGGACGAGTGTGCAAACATGCATGAGTGCATGCATGTGTGGGTGGGCGCGTTCACAAGTCAGTGGGTGTGTGTGTGTGTGTGTGTGTGTGTGTGTGTGTGTGTGTGTGTACCTGCGTTGTGCTTGGCCAGATACTTGTCCTTGTACTGCTTCTTCTTCTTGCCAAACCAAGTACAGCTGGCCTGCTGCTCCTGTTTCGTCTTCTCCATCGCAATACACGCCACGCGCCTACAACACAACACACACACACAGTTGACACAGACGCACATCCATTGAGGGATACAGGAGTTAATTAGGTTTCAAGGGAGGGAGCTTCTGTGTGTGTGTGTGTGTGTGTGTGGATACATCTGCTGTACTGTAGCATATGATAGCTTAGTGTTTTCCTCAGACATTTGACTGGTAAATGTGTGTTGGTGTGAATCCTCCCTCTCTCTCGACACTGTCTCTCTCTCTCTCACTCCTCATCACCTCCATCCCTCCCTCTTCTCTCTCCATCATCTCACCATCAACATGCTGTGAAAGTCATTCTATTCATAATATTTTTGAAGATTGCCAAAGTGTGTTCAGTGGATGACTGTGGACACCGCCCGGTTCCACAGAGTTGTTTCATGCTCTGCTGTAACCCACTGTACTGTTTTAATGTGCCGGTGTGTGCTGGTTTGCCAGTGTTTGTTTCTCTGTTGCTTGGTGGGAAGTTAATTGACCTCTGGGGGGGGGGGGGGGGGGGGGGATCAATGATCTCTCTCTCTCTCACCACTCCTGCAGCTCTGGCGAGGGGATGAGTCCCGCCGTGCCGTTCTTGGTGTTCTCCAGCTTGCCCTGCCACCAGTTGTGGTCGTCCTTGGAGATGATCTGGATGATGTCGCCCACACAGAAGCGCACCCCCGCCTCCTTGCAGGGGATGAGCTCGTCCCGGGTGGGGTCGTACTCAAACTGAGCCCTGACGTAGATCTGCAACGCGGTGGTGGAGGGTGGAGGGGTTGGGGCGGGAAGGGTTTGAAAATAGGGTGAGAGCCACAAGTAAGAACTGCTTCAACGGCAAATGGAAAGAACGGCGAAAAGAGCGAATGCAGCAGAATTAGGAGGGAGGCGATTAGAAAGTGGGAAAAAGAAACGGTGAAGAAAAGGAAAGGTGAGAGCGACACTCGATCGCAGGTTATGAAGGGAGGGTGGCCTTGGGGTATTGGGGGTGGGGGGTGGGTGGGGGCTGCGGCGAGGTGTTGGGTTTCGTTACCGGTCGGAGAAAATGGTCGCCGCGACAACGACGACATCATCTCTCTCCCTCCCTCTCCCGGGGCTGACCCAGGCACAGCCGGTGCGATAACGAGCTCGCTAGTAATTAACCCCGGCTAACGCTACACAACAACGGCCGTCGCAGCTTATCTAAAGCCCACTGTCGCCTCTTGCTTCCCCCCCTCTACATCCTGTATATGAATAAGGCTGCGTGTTGTTATTGTATGCTACTAATCTGGGTCTCAGAAGTCAGCCGGTATAGGACATTTTGGCTACTGTCCTTCTGTTTGTTTTCGTTTTCTGTCTCGTCAAGAAGCTGTCTCTTACCTTGATAGACATTTTATCCTTGATTGCAGGTCTGGGTTCGATCTAGGATGTGAGAGCATCACACACACACACACACACACACACACACACACACACACACACACACACACACACACACACACACACACACACACACACACACACACACACACATACATACACACACATCATGCAGTAAAACGGGCACCAAATGTCTCAACAGTGTGTGGGGTTTTGTTTGGAAATGACGGGTGGACTGGGTGAGGTGATTGGGGGAACGGTGTGGGGTGTAGGGTGGGAGGGAGGGTAGAAGGTTTAAAAAGGGTGATTCTGACGCCCACAAACATATAGGACGTACTGCAATCATTCGTTTACCCACTAATACCGCACACATTTGGTGGAATAATACATTGCAAGAGATTTTAGTTTTGCCTGCTTTTTCAAATCGAATGCTGCATAGTCCAACCCTAGACTCTACTGCCCTCTATTGGCAGTTCATGATACTAGCACCAACACATCTTGCGAATGAAGACTAACCCCAACAGTTAAGCCATTGTGGCCACACACACATACACACACACACACACACATACACAATGCTGGGGAGGGAAGTGTGGGGGGGGGGGGGGGGGGGGGGTGTCTGACATGGAGGCCGACTGAGGAGTTAGTGCACAGAGTAACAGAGTAGAAAGGAGTAAAGAAGGAGATAAAAGTAAAGAAGAGAGTTAGATGTAGAAATGTAGAGAGAAAGGAAGACTATAGATGGTAGTGTTTACCTGTCGACCCTTGGGTTGAATGGAGGACGGCAGATCCTATGGAGGCACACCAATGAGAGAGATAGTGTGTAGACAAAGAGAGAGAGACAAAGAGAGAGAGAGAGAGAGAGAGAGAGAGAGAGAGAGAGAGAGAGAGAGAGAGAGAGAGAGAGAGAGAGAGAGAGAGAGAGAGAGAGAGAGAGAGAGAGAGAGAGAGAGAGAGAGAGAGAGAGAGAGACATTGTTAGACACACAAGCCAAAGTTAAAACTGAACAAGGTTCACACCCACAAAATACATGATCAAGCAATACCATCTTTGGCGTAGAAACACCAGGCAGCAAAACATGCACGGTGCATCCCACTCTACGTACTACAGCCCTGGTGGACACAGAACACAGAGGGAGCAGCTCAACGGAGAGAGAAAGAGCCAGAGAGGTGAGGTTAGACTCGTCATGGTTGAGTGCGGCAAGCAAGCAGTGAAACCAGCCGAGCAGCGGTGGCGGTGGCGGCGGCGGCAGCAGCGCAACCACGGTGGCAGCAGTACAGCACAGGTCTGGGGGGGGGGGGGGGTCACCATTTAGAAGCGGCTTTAAGGGTCCAGCAGATCAAAGTGCACGCGTTAGTGCGAGGACCCCCGTCACAGCATCCATCACCAGCAGTGTGGGTCACCGGACACAGCCTGGTGCTCTGGGGGAGGGGTCTGGTCGAGAGACACTAATGTACTAACGGAGATATCGAACACGAGTTACAGGAGGTTCTCGGGGGAGGGCCAGGGGGCCCTTGGACTGTAGACCGGAAGAGATTTCTCCATAGAGGACGAGGAGAACCAGCCTTCTTTCAGAGATTCTCAGGAAATTGAGAAGTGTGCGATTTTGGACACAGAATACAGATAGGGGGGCGTGGCCTTTGTCTCTGGAGTGTGGACTACTATCAATACTGCTGAAAGCTGACATCTGGGTGAAGAGTTGGGTCAAGTGTTGTACCGGCAGCCGTGGCAACAGTGCATTCGTATGACGATAAACATGGAGGTGACAAGAGCAGGGGAGACAGATGACCGTGCTGCCGGTTCTGATTTGATCAGAAAGTCCCATGATGACGACGATGGTGATGAGTCATGGGCTCTTGGTTTTTGTATTTTCTGGATGGCGGATTGGGTCGTGGGGAGGGCTCCTTACCAAGATAGAACTGTTAATGCTGGAGTGGCCGTTGGCAGGGGACTGCCTGGAGGTGGAGGGGGACTCTTTCTGAAATCAAGACACACAGGTCAGCAACGCGCCACACACACACACACACCCCCGTGAGATGAACCACGAGACCGCTGAGACAATGAGTGTGTCATCAAAAGACAGCAAGAGGACATTCCCGTCAGTCTTCAAGCCTGCAGATAACATATTCTACCACCAGGGAGTGCTTGACCATGACAACAGAGCGTGGTGGCTGGGTTTTGATGTTATCATTTTCAAAGTTGTAAACGTCACATTGTAAGATGTAAAGTTTGGGATTAAAAACATTTAGGGTCAATTGGAATATATGTATTATTATTAATATATTATTATGATTAGTAGTAGTATATTCAGTAAGGTGTTGGGGTGACAAATACTGCTATGCTGCTCTAAAAAGCATCATAATAAAAGCCAATAGCAATGAAAGGCAGCAGAAAAGGGCAGAAAAAGGGAACACTTCAATTGAATCAACAGCGTCAAAGTAACCATTTACATGTCTCCTTGCCTTTACAATGGCCCTCTGTTTGTTGTGACAGTGAGAGGTGTCTGCTAACGGGCCAGGGAGGCCCCATCACTCAGCACCCAATGATGGGTGATGATGATTAAATAAAATAAGATGACGTGGGCCATTCACCATTCTTTCACCAGACAAAGTGACCTGATGGTGCTTGTGGTGTGTGTGGTGAGGGGCGGGGCGAGTGTTCCGGTATCTTGGTTTTGAAATTTGAATGCAGCATAAATTCCCACACAGACGCACACACGCAATGCAGAAACACGCACACACTATATTTAACCATGCACACACACCGGTGCACACAGATATCTATTTGGATATGAAGGGTTCAGTAAGCAGCTGAGGAGTTAGTAACAAGAGGAGGAGGAGGAGGCGAAGGAGGATGAGGAGAAAGAGGATTTACCTCACACGAGGAGCCCTGTGTCCGGTAACTTGGCACTATCTTGAAGGTGATGCTTCCTCGCATATCTCTCTGTGGACACACGCAAACACCATGATTATTGTGCCACAATTATTGATATGAAGTACTTAAAGGGGGAGGTGGTGTGTTAATAAAAAAGACACGCACACACAAAAAGGTATAAACAAACACACACACACACACACACACACACACACACACCAGCATCCTCTGCAGCTGCTCGACCGTCTGGTTAGCCACACTGATGCCGTTGATCTCTCTGATCTCATCTCCTACATGCAATGTTCCTGCAACGACACACGCAGTAAGTGAGAGAGCGAGAGAGACAAACAGACAGACAGAGATAAATAGAGACAGAAAGACAGACAGAGAGAAACAGAGACAGAGAGACAGAGACAGACAGAGAGAGAGAGCCAGAAGGATAGAGCAAGAGACAGACAGAGAAAGTGACAATGAGAGAGAGACAGAGAGATAGATGTAGTTATGACTCTTCATATCACGTATTGTGTACCAGTATTTATAATTAGCTAGCCTCTAGTGACTAGAGGCTAGCTAATTACAAATAATGTGTCTGCTGTGTAATGAAGAAACGCAAGAGACTAGTGTCTAGTCTCTAGCATTGCCTCATTGCACAGCGGACACAAGCTAGGCCCGGGAGCCACGCCCATTTCTACTCTTGGACTGCAATGTGTGCGCGGATGTGAGGAAGATGGGTCGTGTCCAGTGTGTGCATATGTGTGTGTGCATGTGTGTGTGTGTGTAAGATTGAGTGAGTGTAACAGAGTGTTTGTGTGTGTGCGTCTGTAAGAGAATGGGATAGAGAGAGTGTGTTTGTGCATGTGTTTATGTGTGTGAATGTACTGTACCTTGTCTGTGGATCATTCCCCCGTGCATTATCCTGGCAACGATGCAGTGGTTCAGGTCGTTCATCTTCAACGTTATGCCCTGCACGCGCGCGCACACACACACACACACACACACACACACACACACACACACACAAAACAATGGTTTATGGCAAATTCATAGTCATACTTCCAATCCTGTGTTGAATTTAGATATATTTGTTGTATACATGTATGCGAGCTTGTGTGTGTATTAATACATACACATATGTGTGAGTTATGTGTGACATGTGAGAATGCATGCTTTTTTGTATGCAATTGTGAATGTGCGCGTGTGCGTGTGCGTGTGCATGTGCGTGCACACCACACGCACCATGGGCTCGTCTGTGTTCTTCTGGAACTGCACCAGGCGGACCCGGGTCACGTTCTCCAGGTCCATGTCCCCGGCAGCGCTCCCGGGGGAGTCCCCGTTGAGGTAGGGCGAGGTGGGCGGCGGCGTCACCCTTAGTGCCTCGTCGCTGTACACCTCGTGAGCCACCACGTCATGGGTCTGCAGCAGCGCCTGACCACACATACACACAAGCATTAGGGTTAAACCAGGTCGTCCTTGGATGTCTGTCTCGGCCTAAGCAGCAATCAGGGTGGGTGTGTGTGTGTGTGTGTGTGTGTGTGTGTGTGTGTGTGTGTGTGTGTGTGTGTGTGTGTGTGTGTGTGTGTGTGTGTGTGTGTGTGTGTGTGTGTGTGTGTGTGTGTGTGTGTCACACACAAAGGCAAAGTTCAAGGAAGAACTAGGGATGAAAGAACTAGAATAACGAGTTGAGAGAGAGAGGAGAAAGAGAATTAAGAGAGACAGGAAGAGAATTAGAGGTGGAAAACCAACTTGATGCCGAGTCTTTTCACCTTTCTTTCTCCTTTGCACACACGACATCCCACAGCCTCAAGCTCCGCAGGAAGCCGTGTTTCAGCGCACAGACTCTACTCTCAGGTCTCTAGATACAGACCAATCATTTCAGGAGCTTCCATACAATGACTGCGCTTCACTTAACTACACCAGCAAAGAGTGCGTCGGAATCCAAAAGAGAAACAAAAAACAAATCCAAAACAGTGGGAGGGTAAAACATGAATAAATCCTAAACGTAATGACTGCCTATAGTTTCCAATAGGAAGGCACTTTCAGTGCGCGGTGGTTTAGCGGAGAGAAAAATAGCAGAGGCGCACCGTGTCATCTAGAGGTTTTCTCTCGCGATGTTTGCGTAACAGCTTCACTGGGCTAACGCAACCAAACGGAGTGAAAGCCGACAAACGTACAAAAACAGATACACACATATTCCTTTTGTTGCCGATCCTCAATAATCCCTCACATCTGCATCTGAGAACACGGACAAGCAAACACACACACCGACAAAGACCGCACGACTCTCCTCACCGCGTTCACTGTCTGTCGAGCCGCTGCTACTTCCAACAGTTTCATTCCAGGAGTGTGTGTGTGTGCGGGTCTAGCAATGCAGGTTATGATGGTACCGCCCTAGCACCACTCCCACCGCTTCCTAGTTCCCGACTATGTCCACAACGTCAAAGAACCTGGCCACTGACCCAGCGCAGAACAGAACACCGCAGCGCGGCGCATCAGATATGCGTGGATGACCAGCAGGCCGCTGCACTCCCCTGCATTCCTCGCCTTCTTTCCCTAATCTGCACTCTTTCCTTGGGTTTGAAGCCTTTCAACACAGGGCCCTGCATGGCACGCATCCCCACACTACTCGAGCCATGACTGACCTTGCTGCCCTTCCTTCCTTGGTGAATGTACAAATACACTTGGTTTATATGCCAACAACATACAACAAAAATGGTTTGGTAGGTTTTTCCCGCCCTCCTAACCATGGCCACAGACCATGACTGTGTGTGTGTGTGTGTGTGTGTGTGTGTGTGTGTGTCTCCCCGCCTGTCTACGTTGGAGCAGGAGAACATTGATCAGTGGAGGTGGGGGGGCGGGGGGATTAGGGCGCTGATGTGATGGGATTAGCAGGAAGGCTGTTGACTTTATCCTCGAAAAAACACTGGTAAGACTCCACACCCCCCTCACCTCCATTGGACTACACTAACCCTTCATTGCTCAATGGAAGACTACACTCTCCACCAGTAAAGGGTGAATGTGTGTCCATGCATGCAAACGCTTGTGTTTAGGTTCCACCTTATACGTCACCTACACACACACACACACACACACACACACACACACATCTACACATGCAAGAACACACATACCGTGCCACATAAAGATTCAGGTGAACACAAACACACACAAAGTAACATAGTAAAGTATTAAAATACGCGTACAGAACAAACTCCTTTATCCAGTATTAAAACCCCCCTTTCTAAATCCTGTCTTGGCTGACCTCCCGCAGTGCATTGCAGCCCCGAGAGAAGGCTGTGTGCTTGGTGGGCTCTCGTTAGAGAGAGAGAGAGAGAGAGAGAGAGAGAGAGAGAGAGAGAGAGAGAGAGAGAGAGAGAGAGAGAGAGAGAGAGAGAGAGAGAGAGAGAGAGAGAGAGAGAGAGAGAGAGAGAGAGACTCCATCGGGTATATGGCAGACAGCAAGGGCTACTAGCACACAGTGTGAGTGTGTGTTTCCTTTACTCACCATGAAATGTGGCTGGGTCAATATCCGCCTGAGTTCCTTAGCGTCGTGGTTCTCTGGGTAGCAGGAGATTTCTTCCAGTACCTGGAGAGGGAGAGAGAGAAGCGCCTTCAGAACACCAATCCACAAGAGTGTGGGGGCACACACACACACGCACACACACACCTTCCTGCCACAGATCTGCAACAGTAAGAAAATAATACAAAATCCATCTCAATCACTCAATGACATCCCCCTCTTAACCCCAGTCTGGTCACTCTGACCAATAAGGGAGTCTGGTCAAGTCTTTGGCCCCGCCCCCTCTAGCCTTGTGACTCCACCTGATTCAATGTCAGCATCAGTTAGGTGTCGCCTCGCTACAAAACAAGCCATTATAGGTGAGACCTTGTTGTGTGTGTGTGTGTGTGTGTGTGTGTGTGTGTGTGTGTGTGTGTGTGTGTGTCTGCATTATGAAGTTATCTCATACTCTCTGGTATTCATGAAGTACAACTGTGCACACTAATCAAACACCTGGGTGTGTGTAGGTTCCAACTCACACCACCATCGTTTATCTTTGATCACATCCTACTCCTCTGCACCCGCGGCCCACCCCGTCCACAACAATGCAACTTTGACAACCATTTCGAGAACCTGCTCATAAAAGACCCAGTCCTTCACAAGCGGCCCATTCACAGCATGCTGTGGCCCTGGTAATCGTAAAACGCCTACAGGCAGGCCCATGACGTCGCTGCAGCAGCAGCAGCAGCAGCAGCAACGGACCCCGTAGGTGTCGGCACACTACTGGAGCACCCTCCTCCCACCAACCAGCGCCTCCCTCCTCGACATACCAAACACCATGTCGGTGGGTTGGGTTTCCTTTGCACCCGCTTGTGTGGAGTGTTGTGGGGAGGACCATTGCGGTAGTGCGATAGAGAGAAAGAGACAGAGAAAGAGACAGAGATACAGACAGAGACAGCGAGAGCATGAGGGACAGCGAGAGCACGAGAGAGAGCGAGAGCACGAGAGAGAGGGAGAGAGAGAGTGAGAGACAGTGAGAATGAGAGGGAGAGAGAGGGAGAGAGAGGGAGAAAGAGGGAGAGAGCGAGAGAGAGAGCGAGACTCTTGGGATCTTACATATTCCAGATGTTTCAAAGCGCCACTTGCTTCTTCATCCTGGGAGGAGCTCTTGGAGGACACAGGGAGAAGAGGTCGGACATGTTGGTTGACTCGGACAGAGATCAAAGAGCCCCCCTCCTCCCCCGGGAGGGGAGGGCGGGTGAGGGTGAGGGAGTGTTAGGTAATTTGGGGCGGTGTGTGTGTGTGTGGGGGGTGGGGGGGGGTGGGTTCCCCATGTGAAGGTCAGTGATAACCGATGCCAGGGCCAGGACCTTGAAAACCCTGACTCTGGACCGGGACCAGCCCCAGTGGGATTAGGTCAGCCATTATGACCCCAAGGCCCAACCCCCCCCCTAGAGAAATGAGGCGGTTAAGTCGTTAAGGTGATGTTAGGTTGCAAGGCAGAGTGAGAGAGACACAGAGAGAGAGACAGAGACAGAGAGATAGAGAGAGCGAGATAGGAGAAGAGAGAAAGAGAGAGTGAGAGAGAGACAGAGAGAGACGGAGACAGAGAGAGCGAAAGAGGTTAATGTATATTGTGACTGATCTAAAGAGGGGCTCTACCACTACTACCAACCAATCAGAAGGAGAAAGAGGAAATGTACAGACATGGTTGGGAGGAAGAGTGTTAAGTGTGCGGTTAGAACAAGAAGGTCTTGATAGGGGCGCAGTGTAGAGAGCAAACCCATTGAGATCAGAATCCACCCACCCGAGAGCCCAGAAGAAGCCCTGCGATCCGATTGGCTCAGAGCGAGCGTCTCAGTGTCGACCAGAGAGGATCAGCCAGACAGAGGAAGAGGCGAGGCGGTGAGATCAGTGGAAAGGCAAGAGGCTCACAGTGAAATCCTGTGCTGAGAACTACAATAGACAGGCTTTGAGCGGGAGACGGGCTATGACCTTCCAAAGTCAATAACAGGAGACCCCGGCAAAAACAACAAACATAATAGAAGACGCATAAAGTAAAGACAACAACGTCTGCGACGGAGCGCCACGTCTCGCTCCCCCCTCGCCATGCGCCCCGCGCAGGATCCGTTTGCGACACACGCGGCCTTCCACGCAGAATTGATGTTGGAAAATGTGAGCCAGGCGGCGCAGACGCCAGCCCTTTGGACCGGTGTTCCCCCAGCGCTGCTCTGCGTTGATTCGCCAGGTCTCTCTGACACCAACACAATCCCACATTACGTTCCTCCACCACCCCTACTCCTCGCTGGATGTCTGTCGCGGGTGCTAATGCAGCCGGGACGCGAGACACCAGCCAGCGCTGCAGTAGCAGCCTCGCGCGAGTCTTGGCTATTTAATCGCTCGCCTCAGCAAAGAAGCACAATGCAAACATGTGCCTCTAGCAGAACCCACACTCTCTGTACTGCCAAGCCACACACACGCAACCACACACACACACACACACACACACACACACACACACACACACACACACACACACACACACACACACACACACACACACACACACACACACACACACACACACACACACACACACACACACACACACAGAGCAGCCTCCACAGTATCACACAGACATCTTGTTGTGGTCAAGTTCTGGTGACAGTGTTGCGACGCATGAGCTAGATTGACCGTTAATAAGGGAATCTGCAAACACGCCAAGAGTATGTTTGTGGGTTGGTGCGAGGACAATGGCCAACTGCATACGCCTGAAGATGTGTGTCCAAGTGCTTGCATATTTACGTGTGCATATTTCTGTTCATGTGTGTCTGTGTGCACATCCAGCAACAGGATATTTCTTAATAGGAAAGGGAGAATCTCGCATGCCTCAACGGATCTACGGCAAATGATGGATGCGAATCACTGCACGAGTTAAGAGTTTGAGAGGTCGTCTGCGTCCCATGGGAGGCTCCGCAAGTAAATAGAAGGGATGATGTAAGTCGACCGCCTAGCACGCCCCGTATCACGATGGGCTCCGCTTGGCCCGTTGGCTTTGCAGAATTTGTATGGGAAATAATGGTGATGTAGTGGTGTAGGTACATCTGTCGTTGCTACAACCCGTGTGTCGGCCTGGCAGAAATCACAGAAGTCACAACAGACTATGAGAGCGTGACTGGGAAACCACAAACTGGCAACATCAAGTTCTGCGAAGACAAACGGACACAAACGACCAACCTGGTTGTAAAACATTATTGTATTGCAGGGTAACGCTGGAACATTGAACTGACTTAACCAGTGGTGCTTATTTAATACAACTAATTTAAAGAGAGGAAAACTTAGGGTTAGGGTTCCTATTAGGGTATTAGGGTTTGGTTTTTTGTTCTAGGCTTAGGGTTCCTATTGATGGGGTTTGAAAGTCGGGGTTTTGGTTCTAGGGTTAGGGTTCCTATTAGGGTCTTGTTTTAGGGATTGGTTTTTGGTTCTAGGGTTAGGGTTTCCTATTGGTGAGGTTTGAGAGTTGGGATTTTGGTGTTAGGGTTAGGGTTCCTATTAGGGTCTTGTTTTAGGGTTTGGGTTCTAGGGTTAGGGGTACAGTTTTCTATTGATGGGGTCTGAGAGTTGGGATTTTGGTTCTAGGGTTAGGGTTTTCTATTGGTGGGGTCTGAGAGTTGGGATTTTGGTTCTAGGGTTAGGGTTCCTATTAGGGTCTTGTTTCAGGGTTTGGTTTTTGGTTCTAGGGTTAGGGTTTCCTATTGATGGGGTTTGAGAGTTGGGTTTTTGGTTCTAGGGTTAGGGTTCCTATTAGGGTCTTGTTTTAGGGTTTGGTTTTTGGTTCTAGGGTTAGGGTTCCTATTAGGGTCTTGTTTTAGGGTTTGGTTTTTCTCTCCATTTCATGGCTCCTGGTTTTATACCAACTTGAATCATCCAAATAAAAAATATAAATAATTAACTGCGTATTTGTGGATTACAAATATTGCCAAGAATCTGCCTCGGCGAGAGCAGCCTTCTAGTATAAAACGCCACCGTCTGGAAAACGTGGCGCCTGAACAAACACTTGATTTAACCAGAGCAAGGGACAAAGAGTGAGAGACTACGGCGTGAAGAGGTTTAGTGAGCGGAAGACCAGTGATCTAAAGGGTTAATGAAGCCAGACGGTAGAAAGACAGGTCAGCTAGTCAGCGAGCTTTAAGACAGTTATAAGCACCACTCACCATATCAGCATCACTGTAGTCATCATCATCATCAACACAAACATCACTAACATGACATCAACAACAAAAAGGCATTGTGTGAAAGTGGCCAGAAGGCATCTAATGTATGTATGTATGTATGTATGTATGTATGTATGTATGTATGTACAGTATGTATGTATGCATAGATGTGTGTGAGAGATACAAAGTGGCAGTGTGTATAGATTGAAGTGTGTCAGTGTGTATAGATTGATGTGTGTGAGTGTGTATAGATTGAAGTGTGTGTGTGTGGTGAACTCACCTCTTTGGCTCTCTGCACAGAATCGCTGGGGGCATTCCTGATCTGTGGCGATGACTTGGTGTTGATTTTGTCGTAGAGCTGAGACAATGGAAAATCAATCAATCAATCAACCAATCAATCCATCAATCAATTGACAAACAAGCCAGTCAGTCAATCTTTGAAAACACCAGATGGTGCAGATAAGAATTAGAATCTTAATTTGAGGAGCACCGGGGGAAATCTGTAGTGATTTAAAAATCTACTCTCTTTTGCCACCTCCAGAGCTTGTTTAGCCTTAAACCACAAGCCAAACATTCCCGTTTACCCATCATTTATTTATGAATGTATTTGCATAAAACAACTTCAAACAAAGAAGAACAAAGTGTTTATTGAGCGAGCCGTTATTGGGTGGGCGGCAGCCACTGGTGAATACACTGGGGTATTTTAATGATAACAGGCTAGTTTAGCCACTGTGTTTACAAAGCACCAGCTGACTAATAAACCACACTGACACCACAGCCTTGCATGGGCCCAGTCACAGTTAAGGCTCTGAGCAATGTATGAGTGTGTGTGTGTGTGTGTGTGCATGTGTGCATGTGTGTGTATGTATGAATGTGTATGTATGTATGTGTGAGTGAGCGTGTGTATGTATGAGTGTGTGTATGTATGTGTGTGTGTGTGTGTGTGTGTGTGTGTGTGTGTGTGTGTGTGTGTGTGTGTGTGTGTGTGTGTGTGTGTGTGTGTGTGTGTGTGTGTGTGTGTGTGTGTGTGTGCGTGTGCGTGTGTGTATGTGTGCGCATGTCCTGGGGAGAAAGCGGTCACAAGCACACCCCAAACAAAGGCGGCAGCTGTGCGTGGAAGGGGAAAGGCAATGAAAGAAAGCCATTGAACACAGCAAGGACACTGCAAGAACAAACAGACAAACAAAATGCTGCATCTCATGAGGACAACGCCAACCACACTGCATGCCGCATTGGCCATGGGCGTCGGACTGGTCATGAGGAAGACAATGGAACACATGTAAATCACAACAACAACAACAACAACAGTTAAAATAATAACCAGGGCCTTGTTATGTTGACGCATGTGTATGTCTGGACTATTTCCTGTGGATAAAACACATACACATGATACAGGGGGAATCCAATATCACCACTACTTATAATATACTTCCAGAAACACAACAAAATTAAACCCAAATCTAAATGTACTCTTTGCAGGAATGAGTTGTCTGATTCGCAGTTGAGGCCCAGGTGAGCCCAATGTTTGTCAGTAGGACTACATTTAAAATCACTGAAGAGTCTAAATGTATTTATACAGATTCACAAAATAAGGAGATGATGCCTGGGGTTTTTTTGGGCAAAAAAGGAGAGACATGTCGCTTGAATGAGCATCTGGGAACTGTGTGTGTGTGTGTGTGTGTGTGTGTGTGTGTGTGTGTGTGTGTGTGTGTGTGTGTGTGTGTGTGTGTGTGTGCGTGTGCGTGTGTGTACACATGCATTTGTTTCCTATGAAGGCGCACAGTTCATAATTATGTTAATATGCTGTAGGGGATATAGAAAATCATGCAGACGGAGCTGTCATTAAGACAGATTGTGAGAGCGAGAGACGCAGAGAGAGGGAGAAGATGAGAGTTAACAAACAATCTGTTTCAAGCCCTTCTGCTAAACACAGGCAAATGCCATGGGAAAAGATCCACCAAACAGATAAACGCGCAGCCCACAGACACAAACCCTATTAGGCAGCTCAAGGGCCGTTTATATATTCTTAATAAAGCGCAAAGTCAAAAGTCTCAAGCTCGGTGAGGTCTGGCCGTGGAAGCGATAAGACGCTCGTGTTTTCCCCCCGAGGGTCGCTCATTACGCCGCCCCCGCAGACAGCCCAGCACCAGAAACAATCCCGCCAAAAGCTTCTTATTATACATATAAAATGCTGAGAAAAACACACACATGGGCCATGTGTGGCCCACTATGGATTAACCCTTTGCAGAACACTTCTCCTCTTACCGGTAAGAGACGAAGACAGTAAGATGTTGAAAACACTCACCAGGGACATGAAGAATCAGAAGTCTGAAGGATATATTAAACTGCTAGTGGTCTCTCACTCACACACACACACACACACACACACACCATACACACACACACACACACAAGCCGATCAAATATAATCTAGATGTGTAAACCAGCAGGCTCCATCACTTCCATCCCCTCTGCTGGGTCTCTTCATGGAGGCTATGTGACAGAGTGGGGGAGGGGGGGGGGGTGAGAAGGAGGGGGGGGGGGGGGGGGGGGGTGATGTTGAGCGGGGCGTGGGGGTAGCGTCAGCGGCTCAGTACACAGTGACCGCCACTGAAGAGGCCTGACAAAACACACCATTGTTGCGCCCGCACCCCCCTCCCCCCAGCTTAGCCTGGGTTTGGACCCACTCTCTCTCTCCCTGCTCTGCTGGATGGAAGGAGGACATCTGCAGCCTGCAGGGTCCCAGTGATGCAGCTACAGGCCCAACCCCCCTTTCCTAGTCCTCTGTTGTTGTAACATCCGCCTCCTCGACGACCCAATTTGCAGAACCTTTTGAGCAAGGCATCAAATTCCCTGGCCTTGTCTACAGAGGAGCAGACAGTCGGGGTCATGATGGCTACAGCAGAAGCAGCAGCAGCTAGGTCATGTGATTACATTTTAACACCATAATGGAATCAGACACGCTCATAGGTTCCAGCTCCCCCTCCCTACTCTTTTCCATCCCAGTGTAACAGCCAGAGCTCTAACATGGTATGACACCATGAGCCGAGCAGGCCCAGCTGGGTTGGCTCCCGGGAACCCAGTACAGTGAGGGTTGCTGGCTGAGGGCCGCCTCTGTGAGTGGGAGTACCACTGCCAAGCAAATAAGGGCCATGGCCTCAAACAGGAGACGAGCTGCCAGCGGGGCCCCAAACAGTAGATCAGCACCAAATATAGAGAAACCAGAGAACGGAGACAAAAACACAAAAGCGTAAAATCATACCACTATCTCACACTGCATTCAGCAGCAGATGATGATCAACAGGAAGGTTGTGATGGCAGCTGGTTGTGGTGAACCAGATGCTTGCCGGTCTCTGAATCTGCAGCTGAGTCAAACTCTGCTGCAGCCGGCCATGGCAAGACTGTGATGGGGTATTACTAAACACTTAAAAAATGATATAGGACCTGATCTACTGATAGCCTTTCTTGTGTTTGCAAGGTGAAGGGAAGTGTGTGTGTGTAAGTATGTACAATGCACTGCTTACATCGAGGAGCGTGTGAAGGTGCTGGTCCTGGAACACACTGTGGAGGAAGTCCAGGTCCTTCTCGCTGCAGTCGGTCAACGCGTGGATCTCTTCCAAGCTGTCCAAAACCTGAGAGACAGCGCCTGATGGAACACACACACACACACACACACCTCAATGTGGAGTTCAGATACTAGTTGTTATTTTGTCTCGAATGCCTTCGGCATCCAGTGAACATGCAAAAAAGATAAGACATAATAAATATTGAAAAAGGATTAGATACGTGTGTTTCCTGAATGACAGCCGATTTGGCGGGAAAAAATGAGGCTGAAATTCTCAGGAAAGATGGACGCTGGCGTTTGTGTTACAAGCCACACGGTCGGACGCAAGACAAAGAGTAGGGAGGTAAACATGCAGCATCACACCAGAGCGCCACGGGATACCTACGTTCGGCCGCTAGCAGTCCTAGCGGGAGGGAGGCGGTAACACAAACAAATAAACAAAACACAAACAAAGAGATTGGCATCTTGTGAAACCGAGGTCAGTGTCTCAGTGTCTCTTATCTAGACATGATGATGTCTAGATAACGTCGTGGAAAGACAAGAAAGAAATCACAATGGCATGGCGGTTCGCTTTTAGCCGGCGGTATGTTTTGAAATCGCTGCAGCGATGGGGATTCACTCTGTTACTAAATTACAAACTGCTTTTATAGGAGTCGGGCAGATGAACTGCTCTCCGAGCCAGGGACGGCCCCCCGGGACACAGCAGAGTACAAACAGGGGAGCGGAGCAGAGCACATCATAAAACTAAGTCTTCCTGGGCCTGTAACACACACACGCTCTTTCCACCAAGAGTCTGGTCGAGCTGAACAATCCGAGGTTTTGATTGGATATACTTATTGATCCCTTAGGGAAATTCATCCTCTGCCCTTAACCCATCCTATGCTAGGAGCTAGCAGTAGTGGGTATCAGTGCCCGGGAACCATCTCCAGATGTAGTGCCCTTGCCTTGGTTATGGGCAGAGCAGGAGTGTTAACTTGCATGTTAATTGCGGGAGAACATACAGACTCCACACAGAAAGCTCCACCCCCCGCAGTTCGAATCCAGGAGCTTCATGCTGTGAGGTAGCAGTGCTAGCCACTGTGCCACCGTGCCACCCTTGTCAGCGTGCGCTTCTCAGTAGTTTGCTGACAAGCGCTCACTTGTCCATCTAAAAAAGCACCTTGCTTCGTCGTGTTTCACAGAACTAAAAGCAACTTGTGACTATTTTATTTGTATTTTACTAGAGTTGTGTGCTCAGCATTACTGTGTGAAACAGATGCAGCTGTGGTTTATGCAAGTGTGTGAGTGTGTGTTTGGGGGGGGGGTGACAGAGGGAAATCAGAGAAGGAAGTTGGAAAGGGAAACTAGTCATAATTGGTGTGTGTGTGTGTGTGTGTGTGTGTGTGTGTGTGTGTGTGTGTGTGTGTGTGTGTGTGTGTGTGTATGCATGTGCATCATTACCTGAGGACGTGGGATCATCAGCGAAGTCGTGGAGCTCCTCAGGAGGGTCTCCATAAAAGGAGTTGAATTTGTGACTGGAGACCGCAGCCAGCACCGCCCCCTGTCTCAACACACAGCCAGCAGGCAACAGGTGTGAGGCTACTGCTTGAGGGACTTCATTATTTGATGTGATTCAACCTTTATTCATACAGGTCTCAAGTCTCATTGAGAACAAGCACCTCTTTTCCAAGAGAGACATGATCAGCAGCTATCAGACACTTGGAAGAATTAAGGACAAAATGGCAGCACACACTTTCAAACAATACCGGCAAATACTAAAATGAGAAATATACTGAACCAAGCAAAGGTTGAAAATGTTTATCAATGCTTTTGTTGTATTTCTTCTTGAATGTATTTTCTTTATACCACTGACATGCCATGACAAATTCCTTGTATGTTAAAATGTACCTGGTAATAAAACGCATCTGATGTGAGTGTGGGGAATCATGTGTGTGTGTGTGTGTGTGTGTGTGCGTGCGTGCGTGCGTGCACTAGACCTTGAGCTTCCTCCTGGCGTTGAACTTCCTCAGCTGTTCCACCGTCTCGGGGAGGTGGATTTTGTACGCATAGCGGTCCCTCTCCTGCAGGACCAGAGCAGAACATCACTGACTGATGCAACTCATCCATGTCCCATCTATACATCTCGAGACGGAGCACGCCTGCTCACATCCACGTACAACATTTATTCTTGTGGCTCCATTGCAAATGCACACTTTGAGACTCAGCGTACCATTTGTAGTCGTCCTTTGATTTGCTTTAGCTAGTAAAACAGACTTGAGTGCCTGTACAGACAGACATGGTAGTAGAAAGCCCTAAACAACTTCAAAAGTATTCCAGTGGGACAGACAACACTTATTTCTGAACAATCGGCCACAATGCCTCGTAACCGTTACATCTGCTGCTGCTTTCAGAGGAGCCTTTTTTTTTCTTTTTTCTTTTTTTACAATTCCCCCAATAAAGGTTACAAGTACTGTGCATTGCAAGCAGCAATGCACTTTATCACTGTCTTTGATAAATGAAAATGATACACCTGTTTGGCCTTTGCAAACGAGAAAATGATATGCATCTGTTTATTCTCGCATTTGATCTTTGCAAATTAAAATGATGTACATGTTTATTTGCATTTGGTCTTTGCAAACGGAAATTATGTACGTGTTAATTTGTATATAAAGCGGGGGAAGTGAGATGTCACAAAGCTATCACACGAGAAGCATGTGGAGACCAATTATAATGCAAGGTGTGAACAGCAACTAATGCAAGGTGTGAACAGCAACTACTGCCCCCCCCCCCCCCCCCCCCCCCCCCGCTCTCAAAGCTCTCCGGATGTTCTCTATGGGGGGTGTGGTGTACCTTGAGCCAGGGATGGTTGAGGGCCTCATACACGGTGATCCTCTCAGCGGGATCGAGCATCAGCATGCGTCTCACCAGGTCTTTAGCACTCTCAGAGATGTGGCCCCACTGCCGCGGGTTCATCTAACACACACACACACACACACACACACACACACACACACAACAGCATAAAGGGATGTTTTCTGCCCGTACTGTCATGAGTTTAGAGATGCTGTTGTCAACATGTGGTCTGCATACAGACATCAAATGCAACAGTATTAAAACTCTTTGGTTGAACTGGACACAACAACCACAAAACTATCCCAACTCTCCGTAAATGTATACCATTGCCAGTGTAGTTCTCACAATGAAAAATCCCATACTATACAGTGCGCGAAATACCCAGTGAGAATCGGGAGGGGCCCCTAGTCCCTAGTCAGGGCCGGGGTTCAAGTTCAGTTTTATTGGGGGGGGGGGGGGGGGGGGGGACGACGACAATGGACAATGAGGGGGGCCCCCCCGAGCCCCTCGTATTTCGCAACCTGACTGTAGCGCTGAGGAGCATCTCTCCAAAGGCCTCACCTTGTACTTTCCCCTGCAGATGGCCTCAAACAGCCGCTCCTTGGTGCCGTAGAAGGGCAGGCAGCCGGAAAGGAGAATGAAGAGGATGACCCCGCAGCCCCACACGTCCACCGGCTTGCCGTACGGCTCCCGCTTCACCACCTCCGGCGCCATGAAGTGTGGCGTGCCCACCCGGCCTGGAGGAAACAAGATGAGGAAACAAGCCCACTCAAAACAATCGAATGAACAAAGCGGCATCACTGGCGAGTGTTGGTGTGGGTGACAATGGTTGTTCAGACCTTTAACTGAACCTCTTATTTTATTCATATTTCTTCTGTAGGAAGAAATTCAGATAGGAGGACTTTGCTTAGCTCATGCAGTTGCATCTGTCTGTGACTGCAACATGCTGTGAGGGATGGGGTTTTAGAAATGGTTTCCTTGACAATTTCCTCAAAGAGACTATTTGAGAC
Organism: Lota lota; assembly: GCA_026745465.1. NCBI lineage: Eukaryota > Metazoa > Chordata > Actinopteri > Gadiformes > Lotidae > Lota > Lota lota. The sequence goes on along the minus strand of JACYXH010000559.1, from coordinate 2,892,892 downwards.
TTCCATATACGTCCATAAACTATCATAAGAGTTAATTCTGTGTAACAGCATTACATTCTAACTAGACTTTTCAGTTACCAATGCATGCCAATCACTAGCCATTTATCTAGAATACTCCTGATTAGGTAGACTACCTGACTGTCAGACTTTTACACTGCGTGTTCGCAAGCCAGTGAGTGTGTTTGTGTGCATCCTTATACTTGAGGTGATGTGTGTAAAACCGTGTGCATTGTGAGGTACCTCCGGCCACCAGCCCCGACTCTCCAAGCTGGATGGCTACTCCAAACCCACCCAACTTCACCGGGGCCGAGTTCTCTTTGGATGCCAGCAACACACAGTGAGGCTGCGAAAGAAAGAGAAACCCAGGTTATTTATAGAATGAGATCCTAGTTTACTTTCCGTATTATTTCACAGACTCTTCACTTGATGCCCTTCTCTTTTGTTAATTACAGAAGGACAATCTACACCTAATTAAAGAGGGACATGACGAGACTCTGTATCAAGGACACCCAATTCCCAAACCACAAAGCCATTACATCTTTGCACACCCACGTTTTCCACAAGCTATCTGAAAATAAGAGACTGGCGGTGACTAATGAGAGGTAAACATATGCTAGGTTTAACTAGTGTCATGTATGGCAGCAGTTTTCTTGGGGTTGTCCTGTTCACTTTTTTAATTGTGTTTAGTCACTGGTCAGAATAACAGTATGCCCATCAGTACGTTTTGTTGTGACTTGATATTGTATACAGACCAGGAAAAAGTGTGAATTTGCTTGGTGGCTGGTCCTACGTTGATCAAACAGGACTGATCAAATCAAAGTTCAAGCGCGCAGAACATTTTCAGTTCATTTAAAAAATCCTCACTTCAAAGAAGACTAGCAGGAGGAGTAGAAGAACACTATTTTTGAGCACCAGGTAAGCAAACAGCAATACCAACCATTTCATATGCAACATAGAAAATAAATAAATAAAATAAAAATAAGTCAGGGACAAAGGAAAATTGCTAAAGCCATCCATGTATTGAAGCCGAAAAGCACATCATTTCTGAAAAAAAAAACATGCTGACTGTACTGGAAATAAAGTCCACCCCTCCTTTCATTTGTTGCAAATCTTTCTCCTCTGTTAAAGAAAGCATCACCGCATTCTGCACTTCTACATTTCGCTGTCGGCAGCAAAGGAGGTGAAGGAGCGATAACGAGTGGAGATTGAATGATGTATTTCACTGGATTTTTTTCTTTTATTTGAATCACAACCAGCAATGACGAGGGGAATACAGAGGTAGGTAAAGAATATGGAATTCGAGAAAAAACGTCCACTTGCAGTGAATATCCAAGAAACGTGGACGATTATTAAAATTTTCAACCGACGCGAGAAATGTTGGAATGAGTCTCGAGAAAAAGGAGGACCAGAGACGCTTTTGAGAGTACATTTTGAAAGGGAAATATCAGGCAACCAGATTTGTAGAGCAACAAATGTGGTTGAATCGGCTGTATATATATATATATATATATTCACATGTTGAGTAGTATATCAATAATTTCTTTACGTATTATACATAGAATACATATGTGGTGGATGAATTACAAGAGTTAGCTTAACAAAACGTTGCTGTGGGCAGTTTCAACTGTTAAATCTTTTTTTGTCGTTATACTTTGTGTCAAATTATTTATTTCTTCTGCTTCTCATCAGGGGCCTGCATCACCCTGTCAGATTTATTTTTGCAATAATGAAGGGGTCGCTGTACATTATCCCTTTTTACACACACACACACACACACACACACACACACACACACACACACACACACACACACACACACACACACACACACACACACACACACACACACACACACACACACACACACACACACACACACACACACACACACGATGTTAACTATATTAAAACAATGCAGCAATGACCAACAACATTCTTTTTATTTTATTTTTATTTTATTTTTTGGGGGGGGGAAATGGATATAAGAAGAAATAGGTTAATGTTTCCTATATATTGAGATTTTGTTTGAAAATGACTGAAGGGATCAACTGTTCATTAGAATGATTCTGTCTACAGCACAAAGAGAGAGGCAGAGCAAATTTGAGTACTGGTCTCTTGTGGCTTTTTACTACCCAGCCAGCTGGCTAGCGCAGCAGCACCACCCATAGGTACACATACAAATGTTGTGGAGGATTTGTTATTGCGGTGCGCCCCCCACTGGAATGGAGGTGAAAGACTGCCAGAGACACAGAAAGAGGAAAAGACCATGAAAGAGACAGGCAGAAAATTGTATTTTCTAAACCAAATACTGCTGTGATGCACTGTGGCCAGTGTAACATGACAATAGCTAATTCCACTTCTCTTATTAGAAACCATGTGACCAGGAAGCTCAGAGTCCGCAGAAATGACATAATAAAATAAAAAATTACCCGTCAACGGAAACAAACAAATCTGATACAAGGTCGGTTACATGTTCATATGGTCATGGGGGAAAGGTGGAAGACAGTAGGAGGAAGAGATAAACCTCACTAACCAGAGGGACATGGTTCCTTCCTAACTGACTGAAGCAACCTCCCGTGTTACCTCCTAGGGTCATAGTCTGAGAACAGAACAGTGCTCAAAGCAGAGCTGCTGAGGTGGATGACCATCAGTCGGGTAAGTACGTCTCCGATTTTCCCATGTCAAAAGTAAGATTTATTGGTGTGTACTTCCCTTAGTGTGCTCATGCATTGCCCTTAGAGGTATTAACGCCACATTACTGATAAAGTATCTACTTCTGTATTCTCTGATGCATGTCCGCAGTGCTAGGAAACTCATTCAGTAAGCTTTGGTGATGAATCGTTCATTGTCAATTTTCCCAAAGTGCTATTCTTCTGAGAGCGCTGCGGGACACAGGGCTGCCCAGTTCCAGAAATGTACTATCATATTCAATGAAGTCAAATAACCCCGTGCTCCTGTTCTCATACAGAGCGATGGAGAATACACTCCTCCCTAATCAGATATCCCCATCAACCTCGTCGCAGCCATCGCTCATCCTTTGCCCCACCTCTGCCACACTCGTCACCCTGCCCTGCCTCTACACCGTCCTCTTCCTCACCGGGTTGCCCGGCAACGCGCTGTCCCTGTGGGTGTTTCTGGGCCGCATCTCCGACAAAGCCCCCACCCAGGTGTACCTGAGCCACCTGAGCGCGTCCAACCTGTTGGTCTCCCTGACCACGCCCTTTATGGTCGTCTACTACGTCCAGGCGTCCACCCGGCCCGCCGCCAGCATCCTCTGTCAGCTGGTGCTGCACGGCGCCACACCCGTGCTCCACATCAACATCCAAATCAGCGTGGTCCTCCTCACCTGGGTAGCCCTCAGCCGGCTGGCCGTCCTCACCCGCTGCACGCCTGGCACCGGTCGCAGCAACTTGGCCCAACGCTGCTGCCGTACCATCTTCAGCCATCTCAGGAAGGCCTCCTTCGCCCGGGGCGTGTGCATCGGTGCGTGGGTACTGGTGGTCGGGGCCACCACATTTGTGACCCTGTATTACTCCGTGAAGGAGATCGGGAGCGGCCAAAGCTGGGCTCCCGATCGGGGAGGAGCGGCAAACAGCAGCCACGTTTCAGACGAGGAGGAAGAGGAAGTCGTGCTGTGCTACAGCCCAGCCACAGAGCTGGGTGGAATCCTGTCTAACGTTGGCCAAGTGACCACTATCACACTGTTCTTCGTGTGTTTCCTGCTGGTGCTGCTGTGCTACATACTACTATTGGTTCAAGTCAGACGTTCGCGACACAACTTCAAAATGGCCACCTCCAAGGGCCTGCTTCGAAGGGTGTTCCGCAACATCGTGGTGATCAAGGTGCTTGTAAATCAATGATGTGGCAGATAGGAATAATGTGATTGCATCATCATTGAGTACATTATTATGAGCAGAAATATATTTCAGATCTTTGTTCCGGCTCCAACAATGAACCACTTTGTTTGTTTGGTTGTTTCTCCCAGGTGGTGCTAATATTTTGCTTGGTACCGTACAATGTCTACAAGGCCATTTTCATCTCCTTGGTCCGTGATTACTATCAAGGTCTTCATTCCTACAGCGCTATTCCAAAGACCCAGCACTGCCATCCACTCTCCAGCCTTATTGAGGTAAACACACCCGTGCCCTTTTAGCAATTAAATCTTTGTATCAAATGTACCAATTCGTTATGGTTTTCATCCATATGTATCTTTTTTTTTTTACTTGGAGATCAAGAATCTCTTTCTTCTTTTGGCCATTCTGCGGGGTTCCTTGGATCCTGCGATGTATTTCCTGTTGGACAGGACTTTCCGGAAACAAACCTTTATTCTCCTAAGGCTAAGGCCTCAGACCTCCACCCCCGAGGAGGGGGGAGCTGCTCAGCGGCCTGGGCAGTCCCAGCTGGGCACATACACCCCATCCGCAGATGACATAATCCTGTGAGTGCTTTATAAGCCTGGTGTTCTTCCCACTAGTTTGTGTAAATTTTGTGCAAATGTAATGTATTTTTGTAACAGACAATTGTAATTGTTCTGTGTTACCTAGCTTGGCAGGTCATTTTACATACATTAATGAATGCCCGTTATCTGTAGGGTTAGAAAAGAAGCTTGTGTACATATTGAGCCGGTGCCTGCCTGTATAGAAGTTGTGCTTGGACTGTGTGAGCCAAGAAAGTCATTGTGTTTTTGTATCTGTAGGGGAAGTTTATTAGGTACAGAAGCTTCAGAGCCTTCATATCAATGCCTGGTATTGTTTTTTTCAGTTATCTGGCCATTGTTTTGTCACTTTGAGATATTTTCTTCCAAATGAAAAACACAATGACACAACGAATTGTTTGAATCCAAATAAATGTCTAAGGTGTTTACATGATCATATATAAATGTGTTTTGAACACACAACAAATTTTGCATAGTTCAAAACACCCAAGTTGCACATATCTACCACATTATGTCACAACTAAGGAACTATGCGGTATCTGTATCAGGTGCAATTCTCTTGTCGTTCACACACTTACCAGCGGAATGTACTTTCAAACGTATTGAAACCGGACACGGACACAAGTTCAGAGTACTTAACAAAAATACATAAAACGTATAAATAATATAAAATACAAAAATACAAAATGAGATAACGTCAGCGCCATCACCTTAAAGAAGCTATGAAACTTAACTCAGAGTCTGAGAGAACCCCAGGCTTGATTTAGAGAGGTCAGACATCCATGTATGCTTAATAACATATCTCTCTTTCTTTGAGGCCCAAGTACCAGTAATTCAGTTAGCATTGTCGTGGAAAAAAAGTTTTCATCATCATCATCTAGTTTCAGGAAGTTGTGACTCATCTACGTATGTATTGCAATTAGACTGGAAGTGAGAGACCTTAAAAGATCTGCACCTGAGGAAAGACAGAGAAATACAATTGCACGTCGTCAGCGTAGCAAGGAAGTTGACATTATGCCACCCTGATATCACCCAGTGGAAGCATGTAGAGAGAAAAGCAGTGGACCAAGGCAGCTTCCTGGTGCGACACTGAAAGATTTATTGTATCCTTCTGATACATGGTCTCCATGACTAATAGACCCTTTTCGCAGTAGCAAAAACACAGGTGTAGCTCCTAACATTAATTAAGGGTCCATTGAATTTCAGTATGGCAGTGCAGCAGTGTAGACAAAATGAGTTAAGTAAATATACACTGACCGTGCTGATGCAGCGACAGACATTAACAAAACCAACCTAATGTTACAATTACAGGAACATGAAGTTACTTTACCCGACTACTGATGATCTGTGAAAAGGGTCCATAAATAATTTCCTTTCAGTAATGTATGAACGGAACGGAACATGTTCAGAGAGACCAACCCATTTTCCAAGACGATCCATCAGAATATAGTGATCAACTGTGTCAACAACTTTTCCTTCAAATATTGTGAAGGTCACTTTGGCGACCTCTGGTGGCCAGAGGGGTTCAGGACCTTGTGCTGCAATAAAGGAGATTATGCCACAACTGTTGGACTTGGCTCTGCAGCTATTAAAGCAGAGTGAACCTGCTTGTACTCTTTTGAGGGATGACTGTAGTAGACTGTTTTGTTTTTTCTCTCTCATTTGCCCAGAAGACAAGCAACAAAGGTTGTTGGGCAGTTTTGGTATTTTATGATTTAGGTTGGTTATACATTCTACATCCACCTACACTAGTTCCACATTCAACCATGCACTCCACACACCACGGATATGACACCCTCTCCCATCTCATGCTGGCTTTATGTTATGTAATGCTAAATGAATGTTATATATAAGTAAAATCATGTGTAGAGTGCCGGGTTGTAACAATATGGTGGGGAGGGGATCAATCTCACTGGGTTCTTCAGGAGTATGGAGTGTGAGTCTGTGTTTGTATGGAGAGTATGGAGTGTGTGTATGTTTGTATGGAGAGTATGGAGTGTGTGTGTGTTTATTTGGAGAATATGGAGTATGTTCGTTTGTTTGGAGAGTATGGAGCGTGTGTGTGTTTGTGTGGAGAGTATGGAGTGTGTGTGTTTGTCTGGAGAATATAGAGTGTGTGTTTATTTAGAGAATATGGAGTGTGTTTGTTTGAAGAATATGGAGTGTGTGTGTTTGTATAGAGAGTATGGAGTGTGTGTGTGTGTTTGTTGCTGTGTGGAGGCCAGAGGCAGCCCAGTGTAGGATGGCGCATTGTGACTGCTTCACACACAGAGGCAGCGCTCTATGGTCTGAGATGACTAATACCCCGGCCCCTAGCGCTCAGCACAGAGAGGAATCCACAAGCTGGGTGGAAGACTGCAGCCGTATAATATGCATTATGAGCAGCAGGGAGAAAAGGCAATAAAACACGTATATAAAAAGAGGGCCGTCGCGATTTAGCCCCACTTGAATACGATATAAAAGCCATTTAAATGTACAAGCCGCCGCAGCTGCCTGGGGAATGAGGTGGTGCTTATTCGTGGATGTTGTGGGGAGGAGGATGAGGAGGACTTTTGGGTGCCGTGTTATTAAGCCTTCCACACACACACACACACACACACACACACACACACACACACACACACACACACACACACACACACACACACACACACACACACACACACACACACACACACACACACACACACACACACACACACACACACACACGGTTCGTTAAGCATTCAGGGAGTTTGTCCAGCTTTTTTTAAACTATATATATATATATATATATCTTTGCGTGAACGATCTCGTCCATTAGAATTTGATGGGTAAACAGCATTCCCTGCCGCCTGCGGTAAGCACACAAACACCTAGCCGAGAAGGGACTCGCATCACAGCTGTATGCTTGTGAATCTACACACACACACACGTGTATAAAAGGAGTACTACAAACAAGGAAACAAGGGTGAGGAAGAAGAACACGAAACGCCGGGCAACACAAGACATCAAATATTAACAGCGTTGCTGGGGAAGCCAACAAAGGAAAACGAAAAAATAACCAGTGTTGTCAGGAGTCTGACAGCAGAAGTTTGCACGGCTGAAACTGTGAGGTCAACCGCCATCCGGCTAACCGCCTAAACAGCGAGTGGCAGTTGAATGCTGCCTTCCGGGCTGCTTTTACACCTAGTTAAATTGATGCCTCGGGACATTCTGAATCTCCACGCATTCCTCCTGAGCTATGAACAGCTGAGCTCAAAGGTGGTATTTTACTACATTTTCTGATGGTACCTTGACGTCTCGATGGATGACATTGTTGTCATGGCAATAGCGGAGAGCCTCAAGGATCTGCCTCATGTAGTGACTGAAAAAAATAAAGGAGGTCACTAACGTGTCACTACAATAAATACATTCAGAGTGTAAAGCGATGGTACATTTTGCACTTGCTAATACCGTGTAACCGTGGTTACACTTGTGAAGAGATGAATCTTACCTGGCCACAGCTTCACTGTAGACAAAGCCAGCGTCTGCCCTTTTCACTATCTCAAAGCAGAGGTCTGCACCGTCCATACTGAGAGACAGAGACAGACAGAGACAGAAACAGACAGACAGGATTTTTATTGACAAAGGGAATGGCAGAAGGAGAGGGGCAGCATCATCAGAGGTAGGATGAAAAGGTCACTCTTATAAAAAGCTGTCTCAATCCAGGATTGGCTGTGAAGGACAATTTAGAGGTCAGCTCAGCCAAGGTAAAGCTATAATTATGACCTGTGTGTGTGTGTGTGTGTGTGTGTGTGTGTGTGTGTGTGTGTGTGTGTGTGTGTGTGTGTGTGTGTGTGTATAAAGAAGCCACTCATGAATGCTAAAACATTGCTGATGTGTATGGGGTTAATTCAGGTAGATAAAAAAACAAAGCGCAGCTCTATACAATATTAATTTACTCGTTGGGAGTGGAGAGTGTGTATGTGATAACTATAAAGTTTAGTGGTTAGCGCTGGAAAAAGAACAGAGCCCAACAGAGCACTTTGAAATGAGGAGAAGCCCGTTAACAACCACAGCTCCTCGGTCCAGCTAAAGCTCTGGGGTGCTTCTCGGCGCACAGAGCTGCAACCTACCTCACCCAACCCACTGCTGCTCCTGCTGGGGGACGAGGCCTGTTACAAAGATAGCAGCCAATAGGCTCCACCTACTTCTTTATATCCCTTTGAATTCACTTGCTTGGATTGACGCCACATGCTCGCACACACACACACACAGACATTATGCTACCACTGACAAAGACCCCCACAACGACATTGCCTCAATTAGTTTGTAAAATTATTCACTAGCTAACCAACTATCCGTCGTGGCCCTGGCTCTGCACTTATTTAGGGGGTCTAATTAAGTGGAGTCCCACCCTTGTTTGCTGTTTTCTCCCCCCCCCCCCCCTTCTGTCAGCCAATTGGAGGTCAAATTGGTGATGTGGTGACAGTGGACGCATTTTACCATGTTGTAGGTCCACTCCCGTGTACAAACTGTGAAAAATACCTAATTATAATGCTACATTGCAGTTACTTCCAAGATGTTTTGTTTTGTGTGACGGTGCTATGAAAAAGACCCAAGGTCTTGCCCGGTTGACGATAAAGGATTTAAATGATGAAGGGATTAGTTATAGTGGAATACAGAGAGAAAGAGGAGAGCCGGCTGGGAAAACTTAATCTCATCGCTGCCCCCTTCAACTATAGCCTCAGACACTCACAATAACCCTCTCTCCCTCTCCTTTCTCAAAGCCATGCCGCACGCCCTTTCCTCCCCTCTCTCTCCCCCAATCCACTGCTAACAAGCTTCCTCACGACACCGCTGTATATAATAACACCACAGACACTCGCTCTCCTGCCATCCGTCCATCTCTATCCATCTCCTGCTCTCTACTTCCCCACTCTCTCTTCTGTCCATCGCCCACCTATACCAGATCCCCCATGCATTATCTATTGGCACAGAGGTTCATTTGTTCCCAGTGAAGTGGCGCGGCATGCGGCGGGTGAAACTCACTACTCGAACACCATGTAGAGCATGCCGTCCGAGCTGTACGTCTCCAGGAGCTCCACGATGTGGGGGTGCTTCAGCATGTGGCAAATACTGGCCTCCCTCTTCAGGTCTGAAACACACACACACACACACACACACACACACACACACACACACACACACACACACAAACACAGTTAGAGGGAGAATGAAATGCAGAGCTTTTGGTGTGAGACAGCATTGCGTTTTTACAGTTGTTCAATTGTTTACATCCATTTCCTTATTAGCACCATGTTGTTCTTCCTTCTGTTCCCTCTATGACGTGTTCGCTAGCGCAGCAATCTGGTTCCTTCTCTGAACCAAGGCTCCTGGCATCCCTTCTTCACAAACAATCGTCATTAATATTGCCTCAACCTCGGTGTGGATGTTGTCATCATTATCTTGTGTGGGAGAACATGCCATTGAAATCAATTTCTGAATGATGTACATAAATGATTTATGTACATCATTCAGAAATTGATTTCAATATATATAGATCGCTGCAGAGTACCTAAATCAGAAACGGTCCCCTAGGAGAAGCCTTCACAGTGCAAAAGCTTCCTCAGAAAACACATATGTTTTGGACCAAGCAAAGATTCCCATCCCAAGAGATTCCCAACGAGGGAGATTCCCCTTATTGTTCAGTGTTCACCTGTGTGTTCCGCCTCCTGTCTGACTGACCACCTGCCCATGTCCATAGGGGGTTGTGTGTAGCGAGTTCTGGTACTGAAGCTGGTAAATAATACAATGCACACACTGTTCGGGCTCCTGTCCCCGGTGCCCGACACTAGTCTAACCATGTTAATGATGACTCAACAGGAGCACCGTAGCTACCATGTAAAATGTCTATAGCCCCCACAATCGGTTTGCGTTCCTAGCGTCTGGGTTGTTTTTGTATTGAAATGTCATCGGTATGCCTTCATGGCCAGTGAGCATCTTCCATTTGAAAAAGCTGTTAAAAGCAGCAAAGGGTTAATCAAAGGGGTTGATTGAGCGGAAAGGAGGAGGCAGAGGAGGCGGAGATGTAGACGGAGAGCAGAAGAGAAACAAACTAAGAAAGAAAGGGTCATGGCATGCGAAAATATCAAACAAAAACGCAACCACCCACAATCAAACAACACCACAGGATTAGATTCGACATGCTGCCATGGTGGCAGAAAAAAACAACACCACAGATATTGGTGAAGAAAAAGATAAGCAATTGATGGAGTAAGGGTTGGAAAAAAGGGTGGAGACTACTAATGGCTGGCCGAGACAAAAATCTATATTGCAGCACTTTCCACATCTTTCTGTCATAATAAACGGAATGGATAGCGTGTGGACAAAAATCTTGAATAACGTGCGACATGGTTGCATGCCAAGTTTAAAAAGCCTGCAAAACGCATGGTCTCTCTGATTGTCCTGCAGGACTGTAAGATGCTGGACAGATGAGTTATCTTCGATGCTGGCCACAAAGACAGCTCAGGAAGTGGAGCTACCAACCCTTCCCAAGAGCTTTGCCTGAAACGAGGAAGACCTTCTGTCAAGTCTGTCACCCAATGCCGCCCGCACCCAGAGAAAATGAGTCCTCTCATGTTATTCCCCCTCCTCATACCATTATCTTACTCATCCTCCTCATCGCCATGTGCAGGCAAGACTCTGGGCTATAAATCTCTCCACTCCAAACCTTCCTGCCTCTTAAGCCTGTCTTCTTCTCACTCAAGCTGGCCTCCCTTCTCCTCAGGAGCCCTGCCTACCACTTATCCATTCAACACCAGCAGTAACCCCCCACTCCCACTCCATCTTCTGGAAGCAGCTATTCTGGGAGAGGTTGCAGCTGGAGCCTGGATAGACACTGTGTGTGTGTGTGTGTGTGTGTGTGTGTGTGTGTGTGTGTGTGTGTGTGTGTGTGTGTGTGTGTGTGTGTGTGTGTGTGTGTGTGTGTGTGTGTGTGTGTGTGTGTGTGTGTGTGTGTGTATACACACACACGTATATATAATGCATAACCTTTCTGTAACACACACACACCAATATCCACCGTTGCACAAATACAGCATGCTTCAGCATACATGCGGTGGCGCTGCACATAGGCGTGCACCATGGCGATACGGAAGCCGCATGTAGCCATGTTCTCCACATGGCATTCCCTTCGTTGCCGTGGGAGCATTACTGATGGGGTGATGCTGCACCAATGGCAGAATGGAACTAAGCAGATGTTTGTTGGGGGAAAAATCTACAGGGAATACAGCTGGCAACGCATCATCACGCATCCAAATAAACACAGTCGCATACATACAAACAGACCCCCAGTCAGCTACACGGGCGCCGTGGTTTCACGTCAGGGCATTGTGTTGCTACATACGTGAGCTGCTGATATTTATCTAATTAAAGCCCGGGCCCAGACCATGAGCCCCTGGCGTTGCCGCTAGTCTCAGCACTAACATTAAGCTAATCCTCCAAGGACAGGCAAACACACACACACACACACACACACACACTGTTAATGCAGCTTAAGCCATGATAAGTGGCCACCTTACGGCCTGCTGCATTCAGTGTCATCTGGTGACCGTGTGCCCGTTCCCCACCAACAGAGCACAAGAGGATACTCAATCCAAACCGCAAGCAAACCACCACCACCTCTCCACATAGGGAACAGCTGCTGGGTGTATGTGTGTGTGTGACAAACACTCATACGCACAAACACGTAGAAGGCCAAGAAAGTACGTCACATGATGCATTAAAACAACTAATGTAGCGTGAAAGGTAAAAGTGAGAATGAACATTTAAAAGAAAACTAGGCAGAGCTGGAGGACGGGATGAGGGGAGGAAAATACTGATGGTGCACAGTGGTCCCCGTTTGTCCAATTGAGATTCCGCGTGCTTGTCATGACTGAAAGGCCACGGCAACACAGTGTGTGTGCGTGCGCATTTGTTTCATGGGACACTGTTGTGGTTCAGGCATTCAGGTGTGTCAAAACATAGAAACCACATATAGAAGCAGCACACCTTTTCGTTTTTGTGATGACTGGAGATGTATGACTGCTGAGAGGAAGATGTGTGAAGAGGGGGTGGTGAGCATGGTGGTGGTGGTGGTGGTGGTGGTGGTGGGGGGGGGGACAGAGAGGCAGAGGGTAAAGAAACAAATCCCGCAGAGAGGAACAACCGAAATGGGGTGGTGGAAAGCGGGAACGTTGAAGAGGGAATGTGAGGTTAGAGAGAGAGGAAAGCAGGGGAATAAATCAGGAGGTAAAGCGAAGGGCAGGCTGGGGGGTGTCTAGAAGAACATGGTGGTGAAGAGGGGCGATTTTTGACCCTCTTTAGTGAAGCCCCACTATTTATCTCGGCCGCATTGAAAATGTCCTAAAACTAAGTTAACCACTTTTCTTCAGGCTTCATTCAAACTGTCATCTGATGGTTTGATTGAAAACTGTGTCTGGGAGTCGATGGACCAATCGGCAAATTATCTTATTACATATATAACCCAGGGATGTATAAGATATGACCCTATCAAATCATCTAAGTCTTGGATGTCCTCCTATCCCCTGGCGAGTAGCCTACAAATTAAGCCATTGCATTGATGTAACAACATGTAAATCTTATTAGGGGTCAAGCCCCCTTTGAAAGGTCCAGTCCTAGAATCGCCCCTGCTAGTGAATATAGCTTATTCCCTCGCGCTCCTCTCTTCAGCCCGTTCTCTTCACTAGAGCGGCACACAACCCTCACAAGATGGTCAACTGTTGAATGCATTGTAAATCGCAAACCATGGTGTACTGTGAGGCTGTTCACATGCCTGTGCCCATTTCTACAGATGAAAACCACATTATAAGTAAGTCAATAAGAAAATAATAGAAAATATATTGTATGCAATTTAACGCGGCCATTTTAGAACACTGGGGAAATTACGTTTTCCAAGTGCACCCTTTAGCATACTTCATTGTGTGAGAGTGTACCTTTAGCCTGTAACCAGCCAGGTATGAACACATCAACTTCAGTGCTATTCAGTACCGCATATTATTCGCAGTCATTTCAACCCTCAAAAGAGGTGATGTGCTGTATGTGTCCTGTTGTAAGTCCATGATCTCAGACCATATTGTTGGCCATTCTATTGCTTAGTCATAAACGATCCCATTTTGAGCCGGACCGAGCGCTGTTCGTGTGTCGTGTGTGTGTGTGTGTGTGTGTGTGTGTGTGTGTGTGTGTGTGTGTGTGTGTGTGTGTGTGTGTGTGTGTGTGTGTGTGTGTGTGTGTGTGTGTGTGTGTGTGTGTGTGTGTGTGCACATGAACACTCGCAGGTTCCAGTTCTGTGCCATATTAAAGCTGCCCGCTCAAGTGCGATGGCGGTACCTACCGGGAAAACGGTAGGAGAGAAATAAAAACAAATCAACAACGGAGAAAGCATCTGGCGTCTGCAGGCGAATGCAAGACAGGGCAGTGATGGATTGCTGCACGGGAGCACTTTTGTGTGTATCTGTGTCTGCAGGCGTGAAATGGCCATATACCCAGAGGCAGACACACACACACACACACACACTACATTTTGCCATGAAGAAGAATAACGTGAGAAAACCACGACATCGGAAAGGCTACTATGAAAAACGTTAGATTCAGGTATTTTCTGTGATCCTTCAAGCCAGCTTTTCATCTGCTGTTTTATGAGAAGGGCAGGGATGACAAAATACTCCTTGGGCATTTGTTCAATCCCTTTCCCTCCATAGAGCCCCCCCCTCTCTCCCTGAGGACTAAACAGAGTGCTCCATTATAAATTCACCAGTTCAGACTGCATGCAACAGAACAGATATATTTGCTCGCTGTGGCAGTTGGCTGTAATTTTAAACCTGTGTGTTTGGAGTAATTCCTAGCTTGTATTGCAGGTTTGTAATTCTCTTTACAGGATGTGTGTGGTTAAGAAGTATTGCTTCAGTTGAGCAATACTCGTCAACCACACCAACGCTGTTGGCAGAGGTTCCACTTGATCCCCTGCCAAACACCCTCAAATAAATGAATGTCTGTGAGAAGCGGTCATTTTCCTTTTTTACCAGGCAAAGGTTGCGATGAGATGAGCTCAGGGTCAATGGCACACTGTGGTATAAGTAAGAGACTCCGTTATTATTGAGTGGGTAATGTGGACATTTTATATTAAATTTAATTATGTAGGGTTTTCTCCTCTTTTTTATATAGTGGAAACATTTTCACCTAACGCCAATATATATGCAGTCCTATGGGTGTTCTGGCCTACTTTATGGAATTAACTCATCATTCCACTCCTTGTTCAGTGTCAGACTGTAACCTTGATGATGAACACCGTTTTTGTTGTTCGTTCTCTTGTAAGTGTTCAAAGGTGTCCATCATATATCTAACAAGTAAATATGCTCCAATTTTATTAAATTTTGTTCTTCTTTGACATTTTGGACAGGCCAAACTATAGCAACTAAAAACTATATTAAAAGGCCAAAAGAAAGAAGAAAACACAACCAAAATCTCAGGAGTATGCCTTCTACACTGCACAAACATTAGGCGTGAAGCTAAAAGCTAGCCAAAACAATGCTTTTAAAGAGGTAAAAATGTTGTTGAGCAGTCCGTTTGTAAATGAGGACTCTGGGGATGAGCCTGCGCTTTGACACCACCATTATCAGCTGACAAAATGGAGCCAAGTGAAAACAGACAGGAACTTGAATCTGAAGTCTCGGTAAATTCTCCAATCCTTAATGCTATCGAGGACGCCGTCTCTTCCTCATTTTCTCGCCTCTTTGATCTTCTTAATCCCCCTGTTTTCCCCCTCAAATTAGCAACTTTCCTCAGCTCCCATAATAATCTCCAAAAGTTTAATGTTAGTGAGTGTGCACATCTGATATAACTCCCACTATAATTAGAGGAGTCTCGGTCTGTGTCTGACTGTCCATCTATCCTTCGATTTCCTCGCCAACCGTTCATCCGATCGAGTCCACACTTGGCGGGTGTGTCGCTGAGGACCCAAGGCAGTGCAGTCTTAAGTGTGAAGTTGTTTGGATCAGCACTTCTCGAGAAAGCCGCAAGCAGCAATACCGGAGTCCAAGCAATCGGCCCAATCAGAACAGGCAAGTTTTGATGCGTATAAAGCAGCAGACTGCACGATAATCACTACTCCCCTCTGACCCCGACTCTCCTCACACAGGAAAGTGGAGGCATTCTATATATAGGCCTAGTCACTCTGTAGTCAGTTTAACTGAGCATACACTTTCCTCCAAAGCATTCGAGAGGAGGAAGGGAAAGCTAGAAACTCAAAACTCAAAGTCAATGTAAGGGCCTCCTAATTTCCCAGCATATAGAAATGCCCAGCTAATATAAGAATTCAAATATGGGTCTCCTTATTAAGGTTGACTACACTACGCTATGAGTTGGGACTGTTATTATTGTGTTTGACATTAAACCTTGTCCCTTCAATATGGTCTCATGGCGTCACCATGTATTTGCAATGGCATTGGCAGGTGTATAGCATGACATAGCATGCATGTATGTATACAGTACGGGGAAATCCACGCAGACAACTGAGCAGCTGGGATATTTGATTAGGAATACTTACATTAGGTTAGGTGGGGACTACAGTTATGTTTAGGGGGAGATCAACACCAATTAGGGTTAAAGACATCTGAACCGGAAACTTATGTAAACAGGCAGAAACGACACGAAGCATAACTTTTCATAGAAGGTCTATGCCGTTTTGGAATTCAGAGAAACACTGGGATTCTATTTAGGTTAGCAGTAGGATGAAAATTATAGGGCTGCACATAGGAAAGGCCCTCAGGGCGAAGCTGGCTTATTTTGACAGATGTTTTCTCTTTATTTGAACAAAGAAATGAGCACATCATCTCACTACAGTTAGCCAACTTTAAGAGACAGAATATGGTCAAATGTAAGTGACAAGAAAAGTGTACAAAGGCTTGTTTTCTTCGATTCAGCAAATAAACAGCTTTCATTTTTACCTTGGTTTCCCCAGCCAAAAGACTATGTCTCGGATTGCTATTAGACTATAGCTCGCAGGCTTAACCAAAACACATTATGGTAATAGAAGGAAAAACATTGCAGGGAGAGGGACGATCCACCAGGTCATCGTGGATCGCTGACAGCCTCTTTTAAAAGACTGACCTGAAGATGCACACAAGGCGGCACACCTGTCTGGTGAGCCACACCCCTCCCCACTCCATCCCTCCCCCAGTGGCCAACTCTCCAAGCCGACCTTCCCAAATCACAATGTGTGCAGCCCACTCCCGCATGCACAACCACCAGGCTGTGCTGGTGAGGTCTGAGGTTCCCCGAGGACACCACAGCGTCTTCATGATTACAAATGTCACACTCGGTGTGTGTATGTGTGTGTGTGTGTGTGTGTGTGTGTGTGTGTGTGTGTGTGTGTGTGTGTGTGTGTGTGTGTGTGTGTGTGTGTGTGTGTGTGTGTGTGTGTGTGTGTGTGTGTGTGTGTGTACCTTCTGTGCTGAGCCCTGGGCTGGAGGTGAACTGGGCCACATCCACGATCTTGACAGCAAACTGCTGTCCTGTGTCTCTGTTGATGCATCTCCTGACCACGCTGAAGGGACCCCTGCAGAGCAAACACACACAAACATTAGCGCATACATTCATCCAAATCCAATAATGCATTCTGCTGAACGCATCATCACAATTCAGAAGGAGCGCGGAAGATTAAGTGGCACAGCGGTTGAGGTTAATGTAGGAGGGCAACCCATGCAACAGCTTTGCCAACTCCTGAAGAACCATTTAGCAATGTTCATGAGTCATTTCCTATTCTCACTAGAGTAAAATGCATCTTCCTCTCTGCAGGAAATTAGCAGGCAATAAACAAAATAACTTGCCATTCGTCAAAATCACATGAGATTGAAATAATGCCCATATCTGGTGATCTTGCTTGGTTAAATGGTCGCTGGGTCGTAGAAGTACAGCGAAAGATGTACAGTGAACGGTGGGTTACGGTTTGTTTTCCTATAGCGCATTGCCGCATGCAGATGCATATTGAAGCATAAAGAGAAGCCAGGTCAAGAGTCATGGCCATGGTTCACATAATGTTTCTAACATACACACACACACGGTATGCATTATTCCATTAAGAGGATGGGTAAACAGAGGTGTTAGTCTGCTGACCCGCAAAGAGCTGGGTTTACTGCACCACCTGGAAGAGGCTGCATCCTCCACACAAACTCTATGAACACTGGAATAATGGACTTGACCCTTAGAGAACTGCGCGTGTATGTGTGTGTTTTTGTGTCTAACAAACAGGTGAAAAGAGCAGAGGGCAGCTTGTACAAACTGCCGGTAAATCTTCGAGAGCAACGCATTTTGTGTGCAAGTGTAAAGATACAAAACCACACATGCATCTACAGATACACACACACTGCTGTTTATATGATAACCCTTGAACACACACACATCTAAAATGTGTGTGGTTTGTGGGATGTGAGGATGTGTCCTTGTGATTTAATAAGCTTTAATGAGTGTGTGTGTGTGTGTGTGTCCGTCCGTCCGTCCGTCCATCTGTGAATCTGTCCATCGACTCGTCGTAGTGTGACACCTCCCTGTCTGGGTATCCATCAACACAGATTCAGAGCCTGGTGAACATGACAGGCTCGTGAGAAGCACACACACCTAAAGCCCTGCCTCCCCCGAGTGTTACCTTCACCAAGATGACACAACTATTCACACTCATTGCACTGACACACACACAGGCTAATTACCAGTCCCACAGTGGCGTGCACTCTATACAACCCTGGCATTAAGCTAACAGACTGTGTTTCGTAGCCAGACTAAATATTTTCCCTGGCAATGGTGGATGAACAATAACTCACTGGTTGTGGTTTAACTACAGATACTGCTTCCACAATGTGGAGGTGTGCGTGTGTGAGTTCTGTGGGTATAAATACAGACTGGCTGAGCAGATGGTGATCAAACTAAAGCTGCTTATCGTCAGAAGGCTGAGGTACCAACGGCATGGTGCCCAGAGGCACATGCGCTAAATATGGTAGTGCGCACACACACACACACACACGCACATGCACACCGACTGGAAAGAATGAGTGGTGCCGTGTACAATACTGCTAAGTAAAGGTTAGGTCACTTTGACATGACCTCCTCAATGTTGTATCCAGCATTGTTGCAAATGCTCGACTGTTGGGCGAGCACATGGTACACACACACACACACACACACACACACACACACACAAAGATCAACAGCTTAGCAAGAACAAGCAATCCTTGGATTCCATGACACACCTGCCGCTACACGTAGCTTACAGGCTCGCAGTGGTCATTAATTAGCCGGGGGGGGGAAGGGGGGTAAAAAACACACACACCCAGTGAGACCATCCATTTCCCATCAGCTACAATTAGCCAACCATCCATCCATCCATCCAGCAAAATAATTTTAAGAAAACCAAATGTTACGAGTGAGAACGGTGAGTACAAAAACGGAAAGAAAATTGGAACGGAAGAAATAAGAAAAACCTTTCACCAAACTCAATACATTTTTGGTGCAGGTATATCAGGTCATGGGGCTCTCATTAGTTATTCAGTCCTGCACTCTTGCACTTCCCATCCCCTCTCTCTCTCTGCACAGTAAATGTCAGCCTTTTCTCCAGGATGGGGAGGTGAGGAAGATTGGGAGGAACGAGTAAGAAGCACGCGGGCCAGGAGTCGAGCGGGGGAGGGAGTAGAGGTGGGTTGTGGGAGAGGGGAGGCAGCAGAGAGATAAGGTGGTAGACTGGGTCACAGAATGATGGGGGAGCTACATGTGTTGGATTTAAATACATGTGTTGGATTTTAAAAGGTAGCGGGGAAACAGATCGTCCAGCTTAGAGCCATCATGGCATCACCAGACCACGCCCTGGCGTTCCGACTGTGATTTGAACCCTGGATACACACGGACACAGTTTACGCATACAAATTATGTTGGGAATGGTTCTGTTTTCACACACATTCTAATATATCGTCTTTAGACTTACAATTAAAGTGCATTCTGTAATAGTTGATGTACCCAAAACGTTGTGGAAAGTCAACGTATGAAAGATATGGATACCGTCCATTTTATTTTGCATCATTGCAGTATGCACAACAAACTGACAGTCGAAGATGCAGAGAGACAGTGCCAGAGGGAGACAGCCAACAGACAGAGGGGAACAGAGGTAATCAGGTAGCCACCGAGGCAGACAAAGTGGGCGTGGCTTGAGCGCGTCATCCCAGCATCACGTCCTCTGTCAGTGCAAACACCAGTTCCCAGCTGCCTGAACCAGCCTATGTTGGGAGGGGGGGGGGGGGGAAGAGTAGATTGCATTGTTCAGTTTGCTTGTATTCCTCGTCACACAGAAACGCTAATTGCACTACATTTCTCACTTTGAACGAGTGTGAGACTATGTCAAACGACCGCCTTCTCTCTCTCTCTCTCTCTCTCTTGGTACAGGGTAGGAAGGAAGTGCTTGATGAGGCACATGGCCATATTGGCAGCCCCGGACCACATGGAATAAAAAAAAATAAAGCGCTAAAATAAAAGCTAACTGTATATGGAGGGGCCATTATAGAGCTGAATGGGGGGCTCAGCTGCACCCGGTTTCTGCCATTATGCTCATGAAAAGAGAGTCAGCTGTGCACATTTTCCTAAGACTGTGACTTTTTCCTAGGATTGCTGCACTTGAGCCGCCATCCCAGAAATAACAGGGTAGAGACGGAGAGAGTCAGTGAGGAGAGAGTTGAGGAGTAAAGACATGCCACTTTGTGGACGCCTCTATCCATAGTATCTTATTATAACGTCAGGGTATACATTCTTCTTAGCATGGTTGGCCCCAGTGCAAATCCGACCCCTAACCCGGGCAGTGTTAATGCCTGGCTCTGTCTAGACAGAACTCAACTACCCTACATGCTGTAGAAACCCAGACGTGAAATAGCAGGCATGACAGGAGGTTAAAAGTATGAACGCCAGGTAACCCAGTCCAAGTTGCACAGAGAAGAGGAAAGCAACACCTGCTGCAGTAAATAAAGCTTAGCAAAGATGTTGACATCGTATGTTAATCGACACCTGTAAGTGTCACTAACCCGGAGAGTTAGCGTGTATGTGGGGTTCCTCACAAGGGAATGGCATTTTCTTAGACAGTGTGAAAGATAAACCTACAGGACCTCCGCTGGCAATCCCTGACTAATGACCACATGGCAACCTCTTTTTTTTTTTAAAGGAAGAGGCATGCAACAGTAGGCTGGAGGACATAAACAAACCCCAGTGTGGATGCAGCGTCTTCCTTTCACTCAACGATGATGCTATAGCATAACAGACCATTAAACGTCTCCTGCATTCATGATGAATCCTTTACATTGCATTGATGGCATATGCAAAGTAACTGGCAAATATATGATTTTCTTTTAAATGGGTTTTTTGACAATACCAGAATTCAATGGCCATTCAAATATAAGCATTGTTCACTGGAAAGAAAAACACATGGAGTAAAGATTGTTGATACTGGTCAACAATGATGAATACGTTGGATCACACACAAGCTTATCCTCTGACGTTAAACCCATCGCTGCTCCTCAGCCTGGGAGCTTAATTATGCAGATACAGTGTTCACCCAGTGACCTACGGGACAGAGGCTAAGAGAGAGACATGACCTCCAGAGTGAGTGAGTGAGTGAGTGAGTGAGTGAGTGCAATACAATTGTTGATAGAAATCGCACAAGAGGCCTGGTGACTCATGTTCTCCAATGTTGAGCAGGAGTAGTGCCTGCAAATCAACTTTTAACCCCCACCCACCCACACACAGATTGCACCAGTCACATCTTCAAGACAGAATTTGTCTCAGAAATCTCTTCAGGAAGAGCAGATGAGACCAATAGACATACAGAGAGAGACGGACAGTGATGGAGACGGAGAGAGAGACAGAGACAGAGAAAAATGATTAAATTGTTGAGACCTTAATGCCATTAACCCAAACAAAGATGGGTCTTTGAGAACTAAGCTAGCCAGCCAGTAACATTATCAGGGTGCATTTACTGCAGGCTGTAACAGAGCTGGGAGAGAAGCCGCTGACAGCCAACATACTAATATGATATTACTGGTCATAATGTCTTTATTTAGCAGGCCTTCATGTTAACAGAGTGCATTAGAATGAATGGACTGGTCATTCAACGCATCCAAAAGATGCACAATACCAAAATGCATATCGGAAAACAATATCGCAATAAAAAGAAAACAGATCAAGGGAAAAGTACGAAGGGATTTGAGTTAATGGTAAAGAAAATCAATTTCAACTAAGGCTCAATAAACAAAAAGGCAGTGGAACTGCATTGAAAGGTGCAGTAAAAGTATGTTTTTTAATGAGACTTGACTTGATTTAATAGATTATATCGATTTTTGAAAGACTTTCCTCAGGCCCATCATTCCACAAGTTAGGAGGTTCTCACTGCCAGCAGGGTTGCTTAACTCATGCAAGTGAACTCATTGTGACTCCTGCTTTTAGTGCTCTGCAAATTGTGGTCACATGGTCACTGTGACCATGTGACCACAATTGACCCGCAAACTGACCCGTTTTATCCCTGTGGTGCGGGCAGGCTCGCATACTGGGGGAACTTTGAACAACTACTTTGCTCCGTTCCCCGCTTTACACAGTGGCCTGTGATTGGTTGTCAACATCAACATTGTGTGTGTTTATGTTCTGTCTGTCTATGCCCCCCACCCTCAGCCATCGATCAGGCTATGCCCCCAACCCTTGACTAAACAAACAAGGTGGAGAATAGTTGCTTAGATAACGCCAGGCAATTTCCTGAGGAAGAAAAAGGCAGTAGCAGGCAGCTGCAAGCTAGAAGGCACAGTTTGACGCCACAAAACCGTGACTTTAGGCCATCAGGGGACAATATCTAAAGATAACACGAGGCCAGATGAAATGTAAAATAGGATTGTTGACATTAGTAAGCAGTTTTCAAAGAGTTGGCGTCACAGACAAGGGAACTAAAAAAGGCACAAAATAATACCGCAGGAACACTGCAGATGAAGCAATAACAGCAAATTGTATGTCTAAGTGTTGGGGGGGGGGGGGGGGACGACGACGACAAAAAGCATACTAATTTTGTCCAATAAAAACAAACAAAAAGAAAGTAAACATAGAAATGATTAAAACTAAGATAATGCAGGACTGCATGCCTCGCTCTGAACACGGCAGCACACAATAGGAGGCGCCGTACGGAGCATTTGGCCAATGAGTTGGAGTAGCGGCGCAGCTCCTCTGCCATCACAAGCCGTAATGGAATTCTAGCCTAGAGGAGACATTTAGAGGAATCAACGCTAATAGGAAGTCATTAGCATGTTTACACCCCCTACAGAGGAGCTAACAGGGAGGCGTGCGTGCGTGAGGAGGAAGTGAACAATGAAAACTTTTGTCAGAGTTCGATAGAGGGGAATCAAGGGAGAGACGCATTAGAAAATGGGTGCAGCAAAAAGGAATATGGTGTAGTCGTGTGTGTGTGTGTGTGTGTGTGTGTGTGTGTGTGTGTGTGTGTGTGTGTGTGTGTGTGTGTGTGTGTGTGTGTGTGTGTGTGTGTGTGTGTGTGTGTGTGTGTGTCTGTGTGTTACAAGTGCACCATTTAAGGCCAAGGCTTTCCTTGTTTGAACGCTCCTGTCTGTTCATAATAATAATAATAATGTATGCAGTTTCAGATTGGAGGGCATGACAAGAGCATTCAGAGTGTTGAGATAATGATCTGACCTACATCACAGCCACTGTGTTAGAGAGGTTTCAGAGTGTGTATGGGGGTGCTAATATTAATAACACCAAAATCGAGTTTGTCATCTTGTTGGCTCATAGTATGCCAAGTATGCAAACCCAATATGTAACCATTTCTTTAATCAACATTAGCTCCTCTCCACCTGAATACACGTTGGGGTGACGTTAACAGTTCAACCGTGTTATGTCACTTTCACAATCCAATCAACTTCTTCTACATTTTGTCCTACGCCTGGTGTTCTTGACCAATATTACAGATACAGAAGTATGACGCCATTTCACAAGCTATTCCAGACAGAGACACAGCCTTTAATTGCTTTCTCCTCTAAGGACTTGAGCTGCAGGTTAAGAAGCAAAAGCCCAGAGCAGTTATTTGATACAATGGGTGTGGTTGGGTTTACTGCTATAATCTGAAGGGCCGTGATCCGACCGAAATTTACCGAGGTCAGCCCCGTGTGTGTGTGTGTGTGTGTGTGTGTGTGTGTGTGTGTGTGTGTGTGTGTGTGTGTGTGTGTGTGTGTGTGTGTGTGTGTGTGTGTGTGTGTGTGTGTGTGTGTGTGTGTGTGTGTGTGTGTGTGTGGCAGTTGAGGTCGGGATATAGTAAGATAAGTGTTTTATGGCCTATCCGGTCTATCCGTCGCCGCGTGTCCTACCGTCTGTTTGAGAGTTTCAGGCGGAAGACACCAGCACGTAGTTCCTCTAATGGAGTACGGTACAGTCAGGAGGAAAACGTTTAATTTCATAATCTTAATACGAAGGTCATACATTTTGTTTTTGCTTGGTTTCGGTCTCAGTGGAAAATTCATATTCATGTGATGTATATCGCGAGGTACTCGTTGACAATCATTTTTCATTAAATAGTTATTAAGGATTGAATATTAATGGGTTTTGGACACCATGGGACCTGTGTGCGGTGTTGTTGTACACTCTCTCTTACAGGGTCTGCTGGTACCCTGGCTCATACTAACCTTTCTTATAGCATAATGTGTGGGTCTTCTGAAAAGAGAAAGGGAGAGAAATAGAGAAGGAAAGAGTGTGTGTGTCTTGCTCCAATGTGTGTATTTCGATGGCACCGTGTACTTAGGTTGATGGGTCCCAGTGGAATTGGCAGTGCTACAAATTCACTTAAACGTCTGACATTTCCCGGCTTTGTGCCCAGAGGCTTCACACAACAGATGAGAGCCAAACCACGGATGACCAAGGTGCTGCAAAAAATACAGCAAGAAGGAACGAAAGAGAGACACTGAAAGGGAACTACTAAATCCCATAATGCAGAACTCTATCGGGAGGACATAGTTGCCTGAGGGCTAAGGTTAACCGTGTGCATGGAGGGAAAGACAGAAAGCAGAATTCAGCTTCTTGAATGCCTTCTCTGTGTTCAGCAACATCTCAACAAAAGCCACAGCCCACACATCTGGATCTCTCTCTCTCTCTCTCTCTCTCTCTCTCTGTGTGTGTGTGTGTCCAGCTACACCCCCCTCCCCCTGACCCCCCAGGCTTTCTGGCAGACTGGTTACGTAATCAGACAAGACAGGGCTGCTTCCCTTCCCATGGGGATTACGGACACAAAACCTGAACAAGCCACTGCCTGCGCGCACGCACACACCAGAGTGCTACAGAGATTTTGGTATAAAACTCCTCAGAGAGGGTAGCAGTTTTGTTGGACTGTGAGATGATTTGCTGCTGCTATGGAAGAAGGAGGCGGACATCACGCTCGTACGAGGACTTGTATCGCCCCTCCTGGGTGGCAGTGCAACATGGGCTCCTTGCAGCCAGGGAGCCAAGGTGCACTGTCAGGGGCCCGCGGTGCACTGGCAGCCAGGGGCCCACACTGCACTGGCAGGGAATGAGGAGGAGGAGATGGGGATATGCTTGTGTCGTGTTGTTGCCATAACATTAAAAGTGACGATTATAAGTGCTATGAACAAGGTTATCCAGACGTGGAAGAATGCTTTGAACTTGACACCACTAGAAAATGTATGTTTCTTCTCTGTTATGAGACTTAACTCCTTTCCAGGTAGTCCCACAAGTCAAGATGGCAGATGAGCAAAAAATCGGTGAAAACGGGGCGTTTTTCTAAATTTCGCTTCATATTTGTTTCGACCAATCATGTTGCTGGAAGCAGAGCTCTGTAAGCGTGTAAAGAAGTGTCTCTAAAGGTTTCAAATCAACACTGTGTAGCCTGGCCGCTGTAGGAATACACATACTAAAACCCCCTTCAGAAAGCTACTGAACTAGAATATCTCCGTAACGAAACAGAAAACAACCTCCCTCTCAGCATCGCTCATTACAACGCTCATACACAACGATGGTACTAGAAAAGTATCACAAAGTTGCCGTGGGTCGTGATCATGGGAAAAACACGCCCTGCTCCCCTCCTTCCTAGAACTGTCAACCCAAAACACTTTTTTTATCTCATAGTGGTCGAACTCCAGCTGAAACAGGGGGTTCACTTACACTTCAAGATAAGTGTCTTTATTTATTTTGGTTTACTTAGTTAATTGAAGTTAATTTATAAAGTTCCTTCATAGTGTTCTTAATATTCAATTGTAGTTGATTTAATAAAACCCAGATATTTTTTTCCTCGTTTTTTCTTATTCACCCCGAGGTGAAAAACTCGAGAATGAACCGAACCATCGATTTGGAGAATCGTTACACCGCTAATAAAGTAAAATAATATTTTAAAAAAATCCATGTGATCTATCGTGAACAAATGCAAACCTCCCACAGCCTTAGTTAGCTCATCTCTCTCTCTCTCGCTGGGGTAGCAGTAAGGAGAGTTGCATTACATTTCCTTTTGGAGTCTCGGTCCCTCGGTGGAGTGGGAGGTAATGTAACCTCTGAGCTGTGACGGGGTAATGAAGGATCCCCGAATGGAGGATAACATGAGGACTACTACATGAGGATGGAATAACATTAGCATTCGCACCTGAGTAAATACACACACACACACACACACACACACACACGCATGCACGCACACAGTTAATAACTACAAATATAATATAATATATCAAAATAATTTAAAACACAGAGCCCCGGGGGGGGGGGGGGGGGAGTCATATCCTTCATGTACAATTTTGGTTTGCAGAAGGAAGACTGACGGCCTGGAGCAGTAGACTGAGCCTAAAAGAGCTGAACGTACGCACATAACGTTGACGCACCCTGCCCATCATCTTGGAGCTCAACGCCACAGAAGACCAACAGTGAAGTAGCAGTCGTTTCCCTGCTGCTTGTTTTAATCCCATTCCTAACCCCTTATACTGGCCTCATGTCCTGGCCCAGAGCCTGCCACCTTGCCTGACCCGACCACTGCAGAGACTGAGGCCCTGCTGGCCGGGGGAACGCGCCGAGGCCGCAACGACATCAGCAGCCCATGATTAGTAAAAAGTGGGTTGCGCAACGGGGGGGGGGGGGGGGGGGGGGGGGCGGCGGCATCCGTCACACGCTAACAAGAATACACACACACCAGAGAGCTGGGGGACATTGAGGACCATTGGAAGTGACAAGTCCCCCCCCCCAGTCCTCCACAGTTCAACTCAACTCCTCCAAGCCTTGCCTGCTCAGTCTCTGGTTGCACCCACCAATGAGAAAGCCATTAGCTTCAGGGTGGCGGGAACGCCGAGCTCATTACCGAAAAACAAAAACATCTGAGCCGACAGTTGGGCAGCCTATCCAAATATGTAGAGAACAAAAGAATGTTGGCGGTGTGGTGAATGTGTGGTGTGTGTGTGTTTGGTGTGCGCGCGCACGCGTGTGTTAACGGATGAAGTCACAGGGGTCTCTAAAGAGTGACAGTTGACAGCACTGCAGTGGAAAGGTCTTTGCTTGCTCTCCCACGCAGTGCCAGGGATGAATAAGTCAGCCGCGATTTCCCAGGAGGCACAGGGGCACGGCAGCTCGACAACTTGATCCTGTCGGCTGGTATCAGGCCGAGCCGCGTCGGAGAGCAGCGCTGAGAGTGCGTTATGGCAGCGAGAAACCCCATAACGCTGGACTTGTTGGGAAAGGATCTGGAGAAGGGCGGCATCAGTAGATAGGGATTTGGGATCGCCCATCATATATTCAGCATCGTGTCTCAATAATTAGCCAAAGCCGTTGGATCGGATATCGGAAGTAATCGATTTTGTAATCCGATGCAATCCAGACAAATCTCCCCCTGAACACTATGCTGAAACATCAGTAGGCATCACAGGTAACACTTGTCGCTTGTGCACAGCATGGGGTTAGTGGCAGAGGAGTAGGAGCTTTGTAGACGTTTTAGAGCAACGGCGGCATAGTGATTGTATGACGCATCTGAAACATGTAAATGAAGATGTGCTATCAGGCCATTACTAAACTGCACAGGTTTGATCTTCATCAGTAGTCCAAACAGAATTATCTTCCACCCAGTGGAACTCTGTGGCAGAAGATGAAACGGAGCCATCTTACGGTTCCCTTTATGAAGAGCCTCAAGAGGCTGCACATATAAACTAAAAGCAAAGCGGTGTGCACACAATTTGGGTTGCAGATAAGTTATCAAAGTGGTAGTAAAAAAAATAAAAAAGACAGCCAGCCTTTAAAGTGAACTGAACATAACAGGAGAGCAAGTGGAGGACAAAGAAAAGCGGAAAATTTTAAAATGAACACAGATAATAAAAGAATATGGAAGGACAAAAAGATGTATATAAAAAGTGACAAGCACAAAAGAACCCTTACACAAAAGTACTTCCTCTCCCAATCTTTCCTGAGTGTTTTGGGTTCACAAGCCAAGTGTGAGATTTGCAGCTGTTTTTGTATCGTGCAAACAAGCATGAGATGCACTCAGTGGATTAGCAGACTGTTTCCAAACGCCACGTCCAAAACCTGATCTTTGCAAACCTGCACTCTGATTGAGCAGTACAGACTGGACGTCAGCAAATCCACTGTTAGAATCACCCAACAGCGATGGTAAAAGACATGTAGAGAGAGAAACAAGAGGGAAGGGAGGGCACTAAGGATATTTCCTGGAGTTGGATAGGATAAGATAAGCGAAGGAGAGTGGGAGGAAGAATAGATTGTAATCGGGAGAATTTTTGGAGCCAAGGAAAAACTGAAATAATTTTCGGCACTTTCTCGGGGGGGGGGGGGGGGGGGGAAGCATGAGGAAGCAGTCATTCATCTTCCCATCTGTAACTAACGAATGGGCTTTACTTCTTATGCAAACACTGGAGCGTCTTATCTCCTCGCACTCTGCTGCTTGCTGACTCTGCTAAGCCTGCAAACCCTCTCGTACACGCTCGTACAAACATTACCGCAGAAACTGCAGTTCTCAAGTCTTTGCACAGCACAACGAAACATTTGTTTGATAAAAGAGGTCTCTAGGCATTAAAATGAAAGCGGAGACCAATCTCCTGGGTCATTTTCAACTTAATTTAGCGTCATACTGGAACGTAACTTAAACAAGGATTTCGAAAAAGTTGAGAAAGCCTACAAGGCATGCACCATGCAGAAGAGAAAATAAATGGCATCCATTGCTGTTTGTACTCGCGTGGTACAATGGTGGGCATGATTGCTCTGTGACTGTAAAGTAATCCTTCTGCTGTGGTCTCTGAGATGTTGTGCAACATTAATGAGCAGGATGGACCATTAGGTCCACGCCACCCACCCACCCACCGCTAAATGATTGATAAGCTGCAGGGCCTTCAGCGACCCCCGGCCTTAGAAGGTGCGTTCAGAAGGACCCCATGCTTTATGAGACGGGGAAAGCATGCCTTTAACAGTTGCAGCCACGCAGGCTTGCTGTGATCCGATGGCTCTGTTATCCACGCCTTGCAGTGCAGGAGAGTGTGTGTGTGTGTGTGTGTGTGTGTGTGTGTGCGTGCGTGCGTGCGTGTTCATGTGGAGGGGGGTATGCCATGCATGACATAAGCACAGATTGGGAAGAGCACCATAGCAAAAACGTGTTCTCACACACACAAAGACTGTCAAAGCAGAATTACTTACTGCAACGCAAAAAAGGATATGTGACAGCTGTGGTCTTAGGAGTAGTACCAACATAAATATGAAAAGTTATTATGCAAGGGGAGTCAAATTTAAAGTAAAGACGGCGGTCGTAACAAAATATTTAGACGTAATAGTTGTATAACAGTATTTGAATTAGTATTTGTGATGCAGAAGTTTTCCTTAGACACCTCCTAAGAACCTTCCTGTAACCACAAATTTAAAAAGTCATGATGACCCTGTGTGTTTGCTTCAGAACAGAATTGAGTTTGGTTCCCAAGGCAACAACTGGTTTTGCATCAGTGGCACTGGGAGGAGGGATGATGAATTATACGGCTGTTTAACAAAAACACAACCCTTTTATATAACCATATATTCAAAACCCTACACCCCCCGCCAAAAATCACAAAAACCCTTCCTAACCGGCTTTACATCTTCAACACCAAAAGGCTCTCAGGAGTTTTTTCTTCTAATTTACTTCCCAATGAGGCCTTCGGTATCCACCAGGCGTCTAAAGGGGGAACCTTCAGACCAACAGACAGCCATGTCTATAATGAGCTTGCCACAAAACCAGTGGGCATGGTCCAAAGGGCCGCATGCTGGATCCAAATTGGGGCCCTGGATGGTTATTACCCTGCAGCAGACCTCCCAAAGAGGCCTGGAGCCCGGGACCGAGACCGCAGTCTGCTGCTGCCTGTTTAGCGTCAACATGTTCAGAACGCCGCAGAAAAGCCCGGCTCTGAGCGAGGGGCCGAAACTGCAAGTGGAAACTCTGACGGCAAATCCCAGGAATCTTTTCAAGCCGCCGAACAACAAAAGGAACAGAGGGGGAATAAAAAAAACTCTTATTGTGAGGCCCTGGAATGGAGAAATTAATTTAACTTTTGATTAACACAGAAGGTCATTCAGGCAATGAAAAAGCAGGGGAAGTGCGAGTGAATAGATGCTAGATTTTGCAATGACAAAAGAAAGCGTGAATTTGTTATTTTATTATACGCCATAGATTTCGATCTCACCACCCGGTGCAATTAATCATGTGCTTCGCTCTTTGCGCTGAAACAGCCTGCTAGACTGACGTGAGGTGTGTGTGTGTGTGTGTGTGTGTGTGTGTGTGTGTGTGTGTGTGTGTGTGTGTGTGTGTGTGTGTGTGTGTGTGTGTGTGTGTGTGTGTGTGTGTGTGTGTGTGTGTGTGTGTGTGTGTGTGTGTGTGTGTGTGTGTGGGGAATAGCAGAGTGGGTCAAGCCTATATTCCTCTATTCCCAACCCAGCCTACTGTCCATAAAGAAAAGGTAATAAGCCCACTAGGCTGGAACCCGCAGCATGCAGATTGCACTAATTGTATGTGCACACACACACACTTACAAAACAGGCTTACCTACATTTGCTTTCAAACACATAATATAATAGGCACACACTATTCACCCATAAATGCACTAAATCAAGGGAGAAAAACTAACGCACACATCAGAATATATACACACAGCCCTGGGACTGGTTTTTAGGTTATTAATATTTGGGGGCCAGATATTTCCTCATCTACTCAATTTTCATTACACATTTCACTTGTAAGCCTCCTTACATAACATCCCAAAATTGCTCACCAACTTCCTCTCCCCCATGCAGACCATTGTGTGTGTGTGTGTGTGTGTGTGTGTGTGTGTGTGTGTGTGTGTGTGTGTGTGTGTGTGTGTGTGTGTGTGTGTGTGTGTGTGTGTGTGTGTGTGTGTGTGTGTCAAAGCCATGAGCATCATTTCACTGGTCAGCAGTCAACACTCAGCTACAGCCTCTGTATCCTAATCCATTTTGCTTGTCACACACACACACACACACACACACACACACACACACACACACACACACACACACACACACACACACACACACACACACACACACACACACACACACACACACACACACACACACACACACACACACACACACACACACACCTTCAAAGCAGCCTAAAGGTTTCCCAACACACACGGTTTCCAAAGGTTTCCAATTATCACAAAGCAAATAGGTGGTTTGAACATTGTGCAAAGTTTTTAATAAATTTCAAGGCAGGACTAGTGCTGTTTACCTGTGATAAATCACACAGGCACTATTGTGTGGGACGGATCGCCTTGAAAGGACAAAAAGCTTTTTGGTGTCTTTTGGACTCGTTTCAACATTGAAATAGCCACTAAATACGCTATTATTAAAACCCTTCTAAAAAGATGAACACCGGATGGCCGGGGTGGTTAATGGCTCACACTGGAAGGCAGCTGCCAAAGTGATAACGAAATATTTGAATAATGTTTGAACTACAAAATGAACAAATGACAATTCGGTCATCCCACATTTGGCCATTCTGATGATGGCTACCGTTACCTCAACTGAAGTGTTGACGTGTAGCGTTCTCGGACATCTAGCACCTTACATACAGTATATATATATATATAAAAAAAAATCTTCTAAATGTTAAAACCAAACTTTGGCACTCAGAGTCGGCTCGCCCTCCTCCACAGTACCAACGGAACAGCATTGTAAGAGAGGAAGCTCTGCCAGCCTGCTACAAAACCCTGGCACCAACAGCAGGACTGCTCAGCCAACCCAGAAGACTGCACCGGCCTCAAGACTTGGGCAGGAAAAGAGCCCAGTCGAAAGGGAGGAGAAAAAGTAAAGTTGCAGACACAGAATAAGAAAGAGCAAGATGGACGAAATGAAGTGAAATAGAAAAAGACAGAGAGGGGCGTATATTCCGATGCCCAGCGACCCCCAGCAATCACAGGTTTAACCTTATGTTGTGGGAACGGCAGCAGAAAGAAAAAGCGGCAGTCCTTTCATGTCCGCTCAACCTCAGTCCAAATACCATTTCCACCCTCTCTCCTTTCATCAGCCAATCATTTCCATTGGCTGGAAGGAAGGAGGAGGAGGGGGTGGGGTTGTGATGAGGTGGGAGCAGGGTCACACCGGCTCAGGGCTGAGCTCCTCATCTGTAAGCGTGCGTCTGTCCGCTAGCCACAACAAAGACATCCTGACAGACAAGATTAAAAAATAAAAAAGAGCAAATCCTATCCAACTGTGTCCACAGTAGAATGCAGCCATGGTGGGATATATCCAAGCACCAACTCTGATACGTTTGTCACATTGGACAAACGTCCATTTCCAATGTCCAGCTTAGTACAACAGGGCTTGTATGTCTTTTTTCAGTATCTTCTATCTAAAACATTTTCGCGCTCTTTGGCTAAGGTAACGTTGAGTGGGACTATTGTGATTTCCTCACTCCCCTCTTTGTTTTGACAGCAGAAAAGTAGGTCAGTCATGTTTGTGTAGCATTTGAATTGTTTGTTTCGTGTGTCTGTGAGTTGGTAGCTAGTGTGTTGCTAGATGAGGGTATTGCCTTAATGCTTCTTTGTCCTCCTTTTTCAATGCTCAAAGTTCACAGTGCAAGTTCATTTGAGGTTGTAAGTTACTTAATTGAATTCAAATATTTGATTATTGTGTATCTGAGTATTTTTGTAAGTCTGGGTCCCAGGGAGACACCCAATTCTTTTTTGGGTCTCGAGGTGAAAAGGTTGGGAACCCCTGACTTAGACGAATGAAAACTTTGTTTTGCCACGTCTCAAATGAAACGTTGTGATAGTTTCAAACACAACAATGACTCCCCAGAATGACAAATCTTTTGGGACGAATGACTAAACAATGACATAAAAACATGACTACCAATATAATCGCTTACATTCCAATGCTCCTATGCTCCTAAAATGGCGACGGGCATTGCCATGTGACGTCGCAATGTTCAAGCCCTATATTCAACACACGTATTCGCAGACTTTCATTCCGACTTGGTTGAGTGTGTAGGTGGCAGTCTGGGACCCCCTGCGTTCAAAGTTCCCATTCCTTCTGTGGGTCCACATCGACCTACAGCCCTGTACCAGAACCACCCCGGCCATCAGAACTCACTGCACTGAAAACACCAAATCCATGTACCGCAGTCAATAGTCTGGCTGCACGGCCACAGGGAGCGAGAGCATGAGAGAATGTGTAAAGGAAAGGAACTCGATACTCAGCAGAAAGCCCCGAGCTGAGCCTTCTTGTGCACTTACATAGGCCATCCACAGGCCTGGTGGCCTGAGTGCACTGTGTGTGTGTGTGTGTGTGTGTGTGTGTGTGTGTGTGTGTGTGTGTGTGTGTGTGTGTGTGTGTGTGTGTGTGTGTGTGTGTGTGTGTGTGTGTGTGTGTGTGTGTGTGTGTGTGTGTGTGTGTGTGTGTGTGTGTGTGTGTGTGTGTTTTCTGTAAATGCATGGTCTGTGGTTGTCTCAGTAGGGCCCCGGGGGGTGACAGGGATGGGAAAGCTGTGACCTTCTACCTTAACACAACCGCTGTGGACCCCAGACTCTGGCCTCCAGAGCTCCGCTTGAGCTGGGGTCCCCCTCCCTATGTTAAGACAGGGGCAGGGGGCTGGTAAGCAGGGGGAAAGGGCAGCTTTGACAAAAGGATACACTTTGGGTGATTAAAAGGCAGTTTGGATGGCAAGGGATCATGAGTCCTGCAACACTCTCAATGTCTCGCTGTTTCTCGCTCTCTCTCTCGCTTTGGAGATCATTTCCTCTTCAACAGACCTTACCCAGCATGGGGGTTGCCTCTTTGGAGGGGCCTGCTGTGGGCACGCAGGTGCTGCAATGTTTGTTGTTGACGTTTTACGAAGAAATATGGGTTGAATATTGTTTTCAAAGTGGGTTGAAAACAGATTTGTTCGGCACAGAGTCGACACAAGCACGAGAAGGAATTTGTGAATAATAAGTGAACAAATGTGTAACAATGTGTTGCCCAACCTACGCATGTATAATATTGATAGGCCACCATCAATTAAATAATTTGTGTTCTTTGTGGTATTTGCCGGTTCGCCCTTGCCTACTGCTGCTCATGTGCTTGTCACTTAATCCTTGTGGTTGGTTGGAGGATAGTACTAAAGCTAAGATTAGCCCATATCTATCTCTATATCTATATACAGTATCTATATACACATATACACACACAAAACACAGAGAAACTAAGAATAGATGTTACTGCACACAAACACTAATGCATTGCTACACAGCGGGACTCTTGTGGAATTCTTGTGCAGCACATGCATCTGTCACGCACTCAAGCCCCACCACATAAATAATCCAAGTGTCATGTAATTACAAATCTGCTGCTTGCCGTTCATCACAAGGATTCTGCATATTAGCATAAACTCCCTGCCCTGCACAAGAGTGGTGCCTCCAAAAATCCAAGAGCGCTTTGTCGTTTAAATGCACGCTAATTAACTTGCATTACATTTGATTCACTTAAGCGAGTGTAATTGGCACACAGGTCTGGCGGCAGAACTGCGGATCCCCAATTAGGCCTCCTACCTGGCAATACTTAACTCTAAGCTGCACTAAAAATATGGCCCGTCCTCTTTAGGTTATTTTAGGCAATTCTAGGCAACGAATGGCAATGTTAAGCATACTGCAAATCAAGCATAATGATATTGCGCTTGTGTTTTAGCGGAACGATAAAAAGTGACAGGTTGTCAGTTGAACTCAAGTCATTGTTGTACAGACAGCTTTCTGACAGAAGCTTCCCTAATGGGTACGGGTGGGTACTCAGGCAAAGATCTGAAGCCCTCGTGCAATGCCGACATTGACAATCAACTGGATTGACAACCGCCGTCAATCAAAACTCCAAAAGCATATCCTAAAAATCACACATTACACAGGCATTGTTATGAATTAAGGCAATACAATATCAAGCAACATGTACATACACAAACAAAAACAGCAGTGGGAGGGAGGGGGGGTGGCATCCAATCACAGCAGGTGCATTGCCAGGTAATTGGTTTAAGTTACTACTTCTTTTTCCAAATGAGAGAGCAAAGGAGATGAAGATAAAGAGAGTGAGAGAAGATCAAATGCATATTTTACAAATAATTGCATGTCTGACACAGCTGGTTTAAAAAGAAAAAATAACACTATTGTGCAAGCATCAATATGTGTGTATGTGTGTGTACCTTTTAAAGCAGAGTAATTAGAGAGCCTCTCAGGTCAAATGCTAAACAAAAGTGTGCACTTCGCTTTAAAATGCATCTCCAAGGCGGCAGTATATTCAGAGATAAGAATGTGCCTGGTGGTGTTTGGATATAATTAGTTAAAGATACATAACCACACACTGGGCAGCACGGCTTGTGTGGGTCTGGAGCCTTATACTCAAAAACACACACCGCCTCTTCGCTGCATCAGCAACCACATACACAAATGTCACGAAGAGTCAAACAAGGCTGTCCCATTGCCTGGGAAGCCCTTTCGTGTGTGTGTGTGTGTGTGTGTGTGTGTGTGTGTGTGTGTGTGTGTGTGTGTGTGTGTGTGTGTGTGTGTGTGTGTGTGTGTGTGTGTGTGTGTGTGTGTGTGTGTGTGTGTGTGTACAGTTCCAAATGTGGGGGTGTGCTTTGTTGTCTCGAGCAGATGAGCTTCAAGGCAGGCCTACAAATAAACAATGCTGCTCTTATTATAATTTCTTAACAAAAAACAGCCCAACCTTATGTTTACCTGACCCCGATTAAAAGAGCACGTATCTGCCAGCTAGCTATAAAAAGCGCATCAACGGAAGTAGCTGGTGTGTTCGCACGTGCACGTTTGTGTGTACTTGGCAAGGCCCGATCCATGCAATGAGCTCAGAGGTTTCATAACTGGGATGGGAGACCTGCTGAGCTGTTATCAGTGTGCCGGTGTGTTATTGTGCATGCGTGCGCTCATAGCCATAGCATGTGCTGCCAACACACGTGCACGTATTTGTATGTGTGGTTAAAAGCCTGTAGAGGCCACAGAGCATATAAATTACTGAACCCAGCGCATTCAATCTCTCTCCGTTTCTCCCTCTCCATCTCTGGGCTGGGAGCCAAGGTCCCGTTGTCCACAAAACAATGATACACAGCTTCAACAAATAACTATTTTACTCCCTCCCTTTCCCTCACCCAGCAACTACCAGGGCACATACTGAATAAAATAAAATCTAATAAATAAAACACAGCTACATACTGGGGTGGGACATGGCGGCAATTTTCACCCATAGACTGCCGCCAGATGTGGCTGTTTCCCCGGCAGCCGCCGCGAGCACACCGCAATCCAGTGTAAAGCGGAATTTATAGTCGCCTTCAGGCATCGTTCGCCAAGGGTGCGGACAGTACATACACTGCCGTGGCATTTATAGCCATTTTGCTGTCACGTTGCTATGAACAGCGGTTTGCGCATTCTGCTTCCAGAGCTTAAAAATTGCAGGAGGTGCGCGCAAATCGGCATATGAACCGTGTGCTGTGTGTACTGTGATTTCATCATTTTTGGTTCACGCCAATTAAAAAGTATGTTTAGAGGCACTAGCTCACACCGTCTAGCTAGCTAAGCAGGAATAGAGAGAGGGTTTCACAGGGATTGCTAGGCTGCTAGCCGGAGTGCCGTTAAAGGGTGTGTCTGTACGCATCACAGCAAGGTAAGCTAATGCAAGTGGTGAGGGGGGAGGTGCAAGTAGGCAAGTCGTACGCTCCCCGCAGCATGTTTGAAACAAGGAGCCGCTGGGAGAGGACCATGGTTTACAACTATCTGTCTATCGCACAACAAAAGGTTGTTTGTGTTCTAACTGGGAACGGGTGTTAATGATCTAAGGGATTAGCATAGTTTATACATCAGGTCTTGGTTAGGGTTAGAGGATGCCAGGTTCCACCCACTGGGGATGATGTCCACTCATAAACAGTCGGCCAAGTGGGTCATGTGATTCTTTCCACCATGACACGACCAAAAGATGCCAACTCCTCTACACAACTTCAGCACAGGATCAGGGACTCATTCACCCAAAGTACACCTGGATCTTTACTCATTCCTCTCATCTCTCCTTCTACATCCAAACTGTCTCGCTCCCTCTCTCAATAAGCCCCTCTGGCTGTTTGTTAGAGGTCGATACCACCGATTGAAAGAGTAGAGGGTAAATATTTGAGGGAATATGCAGGCGTGTGCCTTACTACAGCCATCCAACCACGCATTCCGCCAAACCCCCCCACCATGCTAGACATGTAAGCACAAACACTTATCCCAGACAAAATTAATAAAACAGGCTTCGATAAACCGACAGCAATAATTCTGCACAAACACACATACGCAAATAAAATAGAAGAGTGAAAACTGAGTGACTCATGATTGCTATTATGACTGCTACATTTCTGGCTTATCGAAAGTGAATATGTCAGAATGTGGAGGCTTTTACAGGAAACAATCCTATTGCCTGTGTGTGCGTTCGCATTATACAATAATTCAGAATCTATTACTAGTCCATCGCTTCAATGGGTCCTCTCAACTACGTCCCGGCGTCACCATTGTGAAGTATGCTGCAGTAACTCCATTGGGCTTCATTACAAGGAGGGAAAACGGCCATACGCCATCTGACAAACCCTAAATGCTCAAATGTCAATAAGTAACAAGATCTTTGCTGTCTGACTGAGTATATGAATGGCAACACATCGTCAGACAACAGCCAGTGAATGAATCAGAGCACTGACAAGGACATTGACTGTAGAAAATAAAGAGTTGGGTGTGTGAGTGCCAGACGTTGGCGTATTTGTAGCCGTGTCTTTTGTGTAGGCGTAAAGGACTAAAGAGAAAAAAAGAAATGTATCACCCAGATAGAGAATTCTATATGTCTTTATTGGCATGAATGCAGTACTACACACACACACACAACCTGGCCTTCAATATCTTCCCTACAGTGCAAGGAAGAGGAAGAGGAGTGGGGGGGGGGGGGGGGGAGAATAACAATTAGTATAACATGTGCATTACGTGTAATGCACATGTTATGTTATGACACCGGAGATGAGCGGGGACATTGAGTGAGGATTCAGCGAGGAAAGCAGAAAAGAGGAGGGCCCCGCCGTGGCCCCCGCCGTGACAACCCGGGGATCAGCTGGGATGCTGGGCCTGCTACTCCAGTCTGACAGACAGACACACGTCAACACGAGCGAATCTGTGCTCGGCACAGCCCAGCATACCACCATTAGGCCCCTCTGCGCCTCCAGGCCTTTATGATTCCACCCATCTCTTCCAGCAGCGGTGGGAGATCCAGCGAGAGGTTGCCACTGTTCTCCCTACTCCTCCCACCCAGTGCCAGCAGACTTGGCGTGGACCACTGCATTCCACCTGGCGTCATGGAGGGCGACAGAGACCTCCGCTTGTCTCTGGAAAATTTTTGAGGAAGTCTTGTTGCCATGACCACTGAACAAACAAAAGGTGATAAGAAAGGTACCCTCGGATCAAGAACTATGAGTTAACGGATGAGCTGTGTGCGTGTGTGCGTGTGCACGCGTGCGTGTGTGCGAGAGTGAGAGTGAGAGAGAGGAAGGGAGCGAGAGAAAGAGATCAAGACCCATTCTGGCTCCATAAGGCTCAGCGACATCCATTATTCAGATATGAATCACTATTAAATGACTCTCAGACACCCAGTTCAAGGACAGAGGTCAGTGAAACACTGGGCAGCGAGCCCTGGCTCTCTGATGGATGCGTGTGCGAGTACATAAACACCAGCTGTATGGCACATCTCTGGCAAACATACCAGCAGCCCTATCTAAAATAAACGACCAGACACACATACAGCACTCAAGATCGATACCACAGTCTTTGCCCAGTTGGCAGCAAAAGTCGCGGTGGCAATCGAAGTCACTCTCCGAGAAGCACATGCACTTCCTATTTCCAGCGC
The DNA here is from genome assembly GCA_026745465.1 of Lota lota. NCBI lineage: Eukaryota > Metazoa > Chordata > Actinopteri > Gadiformes > Lotidae > Lota > Lota lota. Next base: position 2,854,005 of record JACYXH010000559.1, on the reverse strand, counting down.
GTCCATTTATTACTTTTGGGTCGGGTCGACGGGCCTGCACACGTGAAGGCCCTAATGACAAATTGACTGGGACAAATGTAATTTATTCATAATTTCCCCTTCCACATCTATCACATTTTCTTTCTTTGGCACAAATGGATAACACGCAACTCTATGCACAGGGAACACATAGAATGAGAAAGTAAAAATGCACAAATATGGGCGTGTAATGTAGACATGCACGCACAGGTCTACATAGATGTAGCCTCAGGATTCAGTGTAATATGCATGTATATTCTCCCTAAAACGAAAGTGAATTAGTCAGCCACCACATAACTGCACTTTAATGCCCGTCTTCCACTGGAGATGCTGTTCGTGCATCAGAGCCAGGCTGGCTTTATGCAATATAAAGTGGCTTGCAGCATGGACATAATACACGTAGTAATGACACACTATGGTCCACAGCTGTTTACATTTCATTGTAGATTAAGCTCACTGTACAAGCTTGCAGAATGAAAGAAAAAAGAAAAAAAAAGCCACTTGATAGTGAAACCTTTTTGATAAAAAATTAACACCCATCTAGTTAGACTCCATCTTTTTTTCTACGCAACACTAATTGACCCAAGTTCCGATTGCGAGTCAAATGACATGAAACCGTAAACAGTGAGAGGAGAGGTGGAGCAGGACAGGCTACAATTAACGGGCAGTGTGTTTTAATGAGCTAATGGTTGGTGGGTGCTTAGGCAGGTTTTATAGGTTACTTAGGAGGTGGATGGCAGAGCGGCAGCAGCCAGGAGAGCCCCAGGGCTACCTGCATAAAAACACTACACTACAGAAACACATATTCCCACAATGCATTTCAGCCATCCGGATAGCCCCTGTACAGCATTGAATCTGAGCAACAGCAAAATGTAGCAAATCTGTTAATACCATGGTAGATCATCTAAATTATTACAAATAAATTAAAGCCTACTAAGCACTGTAAACATTACAGCGACTAACGACACTACAATTAAGTGCTCAAGTCTCTCTTGGCCAATCAACAACCAGAAGCGGTTATTCAATGCATTCAACACGAAGCGTGTTGGCTTGGCGTGTGTGACAGGCGTGGGAAACTAAACCGGTGGGATGTGAGTCATACAAAGGTCCAATGTAGGATTTATTTGAAGAGGTTCATTCAAAGGATATGTTTAATTGTTTTGGATCCCTATTGACTATATGAATGGATATTGAAGACAAGCTTATGGAGGACTAGTCATCTGAGATGGTGGTTTTACAGCCATCTGTGTTTGACTTCATTGTAAGTATTAGCCAAACATTTTGTGGGATTTAGCAAAATGGGACCTTTTTCGGGATACCAGGCTATTAGTAATAAGTAAACCATCTATTCCAATATGGTTAAGCCTAATTAATAGGGCTGTACCCTTAAATTTGAATAGTCTGTCTGCCGTTTTCACAGCTAGACCCATCGGGAGCACTGAGTGTGCTTATCGCTCCCTGCTTTAGATCACTTTATTACAGAGATATGGTGAATATCCAATATCTTTATGGTTGGATTTAGCATGGCTGTGACCTTGTTACCGACCATAGTGGCATGTAAAACAGGATAACTACATGATGAATCATTGAATAAATCGTTTTGAACTGGTTAATCTGAGTCGCCTAGGAAAACTTGGATACAGCCCTTCTAATGCATCCCTGATGGTGGTTAATTTGTGATGCGATGGGGACAGATAGTGTCATAATGTGCAGCAGACAGGGTGGCTTTCAGTGTCAAATGCAAATGTGAGATGAACAGTATTATGATCCTCTCAACTGCCACGAAGTCCAGACTAGTAGCTGTGGCTACGGCTGCTGTTGCAGTGGTCATCGCACCGTAATCTTCCTTGTTTTGTTATTCTGACTGCAGCTTTTAAATGGGGTCAAAGTCTTAGTTGACAGAAAAGACAATCCATGGTATGTCAATACAATAGGCATCCAGAATAGACGTCCTGTCCTTAGAGACGACGGAACACAAAATACCAAATCAGGAGTCACGGCTCAGCTCATTCCATGGTTTTTGGTCACGGTTTTCAGTTCTACATAAATATATATATTCTTTACATTTACAAACCCATAGTAGGTGCGGTTCGGTGCTATATATATATATATATATATATATATATATATATATATAAAAAATCACCTTTATAAATCCAGTGTAGGCTCAGTATGGCATCAAATGCTTCCCTGTCCGTGCCCTAACGTGAATGTCAGCCCTAACCTCAAAGAGTATATTTGGTACTTTATAGACTAAAGTATGTCATTACGCTAAACATTGTTTTAATGAAAAATAAACATTACATGAAATAAACCTGTCTTCAACTGCGGAATATGGCTGTAAACGCTATAAACACGCCCAAGCCTTTAGTGATTTTCTTGTATCGATCTGTTAGTCTACAAATGTTGTTCGAAAGCTGTAGAGAGCAATAGTAAGTTAGATGTTGTTTAGGTTTAGCCCTCGCCAGCATTGCTGCCCTTGAGCTGACCAGGGTTACATATGGATGTTGTCACCATAAACAGCGCTTTATGGGGATGCTGCTCCCACTAGTATAATGCACGTCGACGAAGTTCGCCGATTTATCGATGACTTTTTTGCCATCACATTTGTCCATGCAAAATCCTAATGTTCCCAGTCTTAAATGACGCTGGGGGATCGTATAGTTGCTTGCTCTCCAAACTGGCCATACTCTACCATTATGTTGTCCACTGACCATCGATTACTCAGCACCACAATCACTGATGTTATAGACAGTCTTCATTGTTACTAGCCTAGTATTTAATAAAGTATCACTGTTTATAATAATTATATGGCTGTTACTCCAAAATGTGCTCAGATCAGGCATCTCTTTTTCCTTGCCGTACCGTATTTCAATCCATCACAGAACCGTGTGCGTTTGCGCATGGCTTGTGGATTTTTTGATGAGAACTGTTCGACCCCTACTGCACATTCATCCTAATGTTCAACTCTCGTTGTAAATATGATGATTGTAGTGGGCTTTTTCCCCTCCATTGACCCGTCTCGTTAAAAAGAGGTTAATTAAATGAAAAGCTCTGCAGTGTGCAAACCAATCAAAGAGGAAAATGGGCAGAGAATGGGAAGAAAGAGGAATGGAGCCATATTGGCTTAATCTGTAGTGAAACATGGGAGAAATTGGAGAACATGCGTGTGCCGAGCTGGAGGAAAATGAATGCCTTAGAGAAAAGGGACTGCATGAATACATGAATAGAGTCATGTATAGAATAGAATATCATCCATTACAGCATTATTTTGCATGGCTCTCAATGCCTGGTGCCATTAACAATGGTTCCGCCGTGTGAGAACCAGGCCTTTGAGACAGCATTCATTATGTATACAGCCTGTGAAGTGAACACATGTATATGTTCCAGCCAAATGCAAGGCAAACTATCCCCCCACACACACAAAATGCCGTGTGTGTGTGTGTGTGTGTGTGTGTGTGTGTGTGTGTGTGTGTGTGTGTGTGTGTGTGTGTGTGTGTGTGTGTGTGTGTGTGTGTGTGTGTGTGTGTGTGTGTGTGTGTGTGTGTGTGTGTGTGTGTTTATTGGCACTATCTACACAGGGAAATGAGACTGAAAAGCCCTGCCTGGAGATAAGAGTGAAGTCATTCAAATAGGATTCCCTCAATTTGAGTTTGATAATGGGTGTACAGGGTGTATTCTTTTTGCAATGGTAAAGCATTCCACGTAAATAATTGTATTGCATTAGGTTACGAATTGAACAACGTACAAAAGATGCAGCATGTCTCCTGTTACCCAAAAGATAAACCCGAAATGTTGGATGTGTGTGTTAAATGGCCAGTATGCATTATGAATTGTATGGAGAGAACACAACCTTGAGGGGCAGCCATTAGATGTAATCCTGTTCAGGTTAGGGTTACACTATCAGGAAGGCGAGAGATCGCACAAACGAAGACATGCCAAAGTCTTATTGTCAAGTGTGACTTGACTAACAAGAGAGAAATCATGTGTGAAACATATTCACCACATTGTGCCGGAATAACAACCAACCTTGTGGAAAGAAACCTAGCATAGGAGCTCTGAAGGTCTCCCCACATCTGTACGCCATCTTACAACGGTGCATAGCTTTCAGGTTTGGCACATTACTCGACTCTTCCCTCTTCCAAGATGCTCTCCACCAAACAACTGCCTTTGACGGAAGTTGGGCCCACATGCTCCCCATTAGAGCCCACGGTCCTTTGAGCGGTATCCTCCAACGCAAGGACGTTAACGTCGCACGTGGGTGTCATATTCAGGCGGTAAACAAGTTTATGGACAAAAGGTCCACCGGCCAATGAGTCCCTGTCCACTGTGTGGGTTGGAGGGGTTCAACGTCATTAACTGAAATTCCACAGTTAGTTACAAATGGACTCCAGAAAAGAAAATGGAGGCTTCAAGGATTTCCGGAGAGAAAACCTTTTCTGATGGTGGTTTTTCTTGAGCCTGGGTTTGATTATTGTTTTTCTAAACCTGACATAACCTTGGTGATGGCATGCGTTTTGGCAGACAGTTACAGCCAACTCAGATTCAATAGCCTCTCAATGAAAGAAAGAGGGAACAGAGAAACGGCCAACGGAAGAGGGCTAGAGAGAATCAGGTGAGAGAAAGAAGCAGCATTAAACACCAAAGGCTGTGATTCTCAACATAGCAACGCACCAAATTTTTTACAATTTGTTACAAGACGGCAATAGATTTGGTCCATGCAGTTCATGGCCAACTACCACGGTCACACAAATCTGTGCTGTGCATGCAAGCTGAAAGAAAAAGTCTAGACGGGACAATTATTACCATCTCCCAAAGCCCTACCTTTGAGCTCTCTGAATTTGTTAGGCAGGCTTCAAACCTATCAGTTGGCTAATTGTACAAAAGATGTCTCAGTGGGGGAGCATCTGTGAGTCCCATCCCATAATTCATTAATAATGCATTAGCAAAGGACTTTCCTTGTTAGCCAACAGAAACCTGCTGTGACCACATGCTGAACTTGACTGGAAGTCACCGGCAGCACACACCGCCTTTTATGTGTACAAGCAAAAACAGTATCAACAGTAACAGATGTATAATTGGTGTGCGAGTCTGTGTGTACAACTAAGTATGATACAAAGCCTGTGTAGCGGAGTGTGTGTCCGTCCCCCATGCGTCTTCCACGATGTGATGGGAAATATGGGCTCAATAGTGTGTGCGTGTGCGTGTGTGTGCGCGCGCGCACGTGCATGCGTGCGTGTGTGTCCCAGAAAATAGACAAATCATAGTACAGCCAGGTCCCACTGGTGACTAGAAGCATCGTCGCTCCGAGTGACCTTCCCGTCGTTTAAAAGCATGCAGTACGGCCGTGCCATGGTGATGTAAAACATATTATCAATTATGCCTGTGTTGTCTTGATACAATAACCCTTGTATATATACACTTTGTCTTGGCATTTATAAGTGGAAGAATTTAGATAGCAAAATCTTTGACCCAAGCAAAGAGTAAAATAAAGAATGACTAATGATTATTGCTTGGTTTAAAAACATAATTCCAGTAGTCATTCCTTAATATTGTTTTTTGTGGTAAATAATGCAGAATAATGACCTTAAAAGGTCCAATCAAACGGGAGTCAGATGGCTTTTTCTAACATATTTTGTGAGGCGTCTGCATAATACCGAAGGTTGGGGTGGGACATAGTGTTGCAAAGAGTAGGAGGGCTTGTCACGGGGGCTGGGGTAGAGATTTGCCTTGATATTTGAATTGGTCAAAAACCAAAGCTAGCGGACAATCACCATTGAGTTACAATTCACTATGGAGCAATATAATTGGACCAAATACATGTCAGTTTAACGCCAGTGCAGGCATGTGTCCTTATCTACGCAACACAGCCGTTTACCAGAAATAAGCACAAATACATTTTTGGGCGCAAATATAAGAAAAATACCGTAACTGAATAATTGTTGGTCTACATCGTGGTATTGGAAGTAATTAAACTAAAGGTAACCCAATTTGGACCTAAAGACTACATTTTTTATTTTGTGGGGCCTTAACATCAAAATTGCGTAACAATTTACAGAGCTCTCATCCTCATCTGTAGGAATCTCTTTGTTTTGTTATTTTGTAGGTGACAGAGGGAGATTAGCATAATTTGCCTGAGTAAAGACTGCTTTCCCGACACTGCATGCTATCCCAAAGAACTGCTGTCACGTCCAATGTGCTACGACGACCTCGATGTGAGGCAAACATCTGACTTAAAATGCCTATCAAGGCAGAGTCGGAGACTGTGGGCAGCGTGGGTCTGCTGACTGTGAGGAAGCGCTGTCGGCTTAGCATTCTGCAAGAAAGCTGCCGTTCTCTAGCCTTATATAACATAATGAAATATGAAGCAGATCAAACAAAAATCACAGGCATGCCTCAGCTTTCATCTCGGCAAACAATATAATAAAAAACTAGGTTCTGTTGGAACCTCGAAGACTTTCCTCACCTGTGGGCCCAGCGCCATCCATTCCGCATCCTCAATGATTAATTTTTTTCCCCACATTCCAGGTGAGAGAAGCACCCCCCACAACTGGCGCTGTGTGTGTGTAATGTGATGCTGTGATACATTGTAAATGCAGCCCTTTCACTTAGCGCTGTACACTGTGAGCCTCCGACGTTTCCTTCTGTTCCGTTTTCACGACGTACAGATAAATATTTTAGTGGCAGAGTGTGAGAACGCCTCGCTATATCGTGTTAGTGTAATTGTGTGTGCCGAAACTAGACTTTCAGCAGATTTCACCCCCTCCACATCCACCACCAATGGAAGAGGCTGAAATCATGCAAAGCAAACTGTGACGCTCCTGTATAAACACACACATCCACCTGTCTATCCACCCGGCTATTAGCATGTTGTGAAGTACGACTAGAAACCTTGAGTGTATACAGACAGCACTGCATGGGGAGGGGGGGAATGTTTACAGCTAATTGCAGTTCTTCCATGTTTCTTTTTTAACTGAAGTGACCCACAGCCGATGGGCCTAAGGGTGCAGCAGAAGCATGATATATGGTAGCTGGTTTATTATAGTTTTGGCCAAGTCAACAGTCAAGCACAGCAAGACATCAAGGCCCTAAGGCTGACTTCTGAGAGCTGAAGATCTGTTGCCCGGGTGAGCCCTCCTCCTGATGTAGGTCAGTATTTCACACGTTATGCTTCTAGGACACACACACACACACACACACACACACACACACACACACACACACACACACACACACACACACACACACACACACACACACACACACACACACACACACACACACACACACACACACACACACACACACACACGCGCATATGCCTGAGTGTGTTAAAAGCACAGCCATTCATTCATTGTTAAATCAGTGGCATGGCCTGAGGACTGGGCACCATGCAGGCAGACAGTCCCATTGACCCAACAATCAGGTCTGCTTTGGGGTCCCAGAGTGCTTGAAAGAGGAATCCAATGCTGCCCAGCTTATATTAAGCCACTGAAAGATGGGCTCCTGAAGTAGTTTGTACATTGGAATGGACCGATAAATGAAACCCTAAACTTGCAGTGTTTCCCATTAATAGACCCAACTGTAGCGGCCCTGTCGCAGTTTAATCTGAACCACCAGTCTCAGAATGAAGCCAAAAACTCCTTCCTTCAACATCTTGTGGTAAACCTGGGACACATTTGGAGTTGTGTACATCAAATTCACATTAAATCAAGCAGCAGGGCTGGCATGGTGAAAAAGTAATTGCAGTACACTCAGAAGCATGAACACAAACACGCTTGTGAATGCTTTTGTTGCATCCCTTGTGAATGCCTCATTGGGGGGAAATCTGATAAGTCTAAACACACAGGCTTATAAGTACACCACTGCTCAAAGATGAGTAGGAAAAAAAAAGAGCGTAGCCTGCAGGTCTGATGCCAAGCTAATGGACTGCTTCTCTCTACAGCCCCCCCCCCCCCCACTCTCCCCCCAGACATTCTCCTCTGCTCTCGATTCATTCACTGCATCCATTACATGCTCCAATCACCCCCTACCTCCACCCACAACCTCAAGAAGCAGACAAACAGCTGACTGCTTCAGATGGAAATCAACAAGATGGCCGTAAGAAAAACGAACACAGAAGGCTAACTGACATGGACGATTTGTGTCTGAGGTCAAATGAGAGCACACACACACACACACACACACACACACACACACACACACACACACACACACACACACACACACACACACACACACACACACACACACACACACACACACACACACACACACACACACACACACAAAAGTTCCATTGAGCCTGTAAAACTTTAATGTTTACCAGATCATTTGTGAATCGACATCTGATTGTCAGGTGACAGTAATGATTGGCGGAACTCCAAAATGTCAACTCAACACCCCTGAACAACTTCACACAAGTGATGGGGGGGACCTTGGATGGAGGCTGCGTGATAAAAGCCATTGTCTGGATGGAGGACAGCAGAACACCCTCCCTATACCCGCCTCCAACTCTACATCACAGCCGTACGCTATGAGTAAGGCCATGAGTCAGACCACTCACACTGCCACCCATGGATGCGTGTGCGTATGCGGTCGCTAGTGTGTGTGCGCGTGTGTGACATGAAGCGTTTGACTTTGCAGTGTTCTTTATGCACCACTCCTCACGCCTGCATTCACAACCAGCCCTCATCTTGAACCATAAGAAAGAGGCAGAGCATGGAATGCTAGGCAACCATGAACTATGCTGAATACTTCGTTTTCTTTGCGTGCACAGAATATTGTCGTTTCTGTGCGTGTGCCAGAAAACAATCAGTGAAACAAAGAGATGGAGGCGTCTGTGCGTGTGCGACCGTGCACGTGTGTATGTGTGTGTGTGTGTGTGTGTGGGGGGGGGGGGGGGGGGTTGATGAGAACAGGTAGTATTAAGGCTTGCCTTAACATGTACAGGGAAGGTGCTCGTTCCTCTATGAAAACGGTCATCTGTGCTCCATAACCAGTCTGACTACACTACCGGCAGACTGGCTAGCTGAATGAAAGCAGAGTGTTTGTAGGAAATAGGCCATTACCTATTCATTGGGAGCTTCAATATGCCATTATGCCATTTCAGTCCTTTTTTTTTAAGACAATAGTAGTGGAGACAATGGATCGCTTGCAGATTTGCTTGAAGCAGAGACATAACTACGCCTACCTCTACGGTCTAACTATTGATTAAAAATAAGTATATATAAAGATGACCATAAGATGAACCTGGACTTATCCCAGGGCAGCCTCTGCTTTCATTGAGGTCTCAACTACAACCACCTTCACTCTGGGACATTTTAAAGCCATTCTTCTGGCCTCCTCTGTGAAAGGACTGTAATGATTAGCCTTAAAGCTGGAGACATGTTGTGGGTTAATGCAGGGCTTCCACAAGAAAGGTGCGCCCGTGTGCAAGGAGATAACATTCAGGCTCTGGTACGGGTGCTTAATGGAGACTGACTGACTAGAAAATGTTGGGACTGCAAAACTGTTTGCCATGAATAATTATGAGCCCTCCTCTGGCGTGCCAGCATGATAGTCATTGGATAAACTGTTTCTGGTCATAATGACGTGACATTGCTGTTGGAATGACCTAGTATTCACGTATTCTAATCATTATTATACTGGGGACAGTGATTGGAGGACTGTGGACTTGAGAGGGTGTTCAAGATGTACATTATGGGGGAAAACCCCTAGGAAAATGATTTGCCACTGTGTTGTAATTAGGCTTAAACTGAGACGTGTTATTACAAGCAAAAGAGCGGACACTTGATGAATGCTGCCTGGACATATGGAGGTATGAATTGTTTCGCCAGACCCTAGGAAAACACAGGCCTCTGCCGTGAGGTATATGATGAGAGAACATGATAAGTGTGAACATATCCCAAGTGTTCATGAGACCAGATTGTATTTCTGCACGGTGCCACCAACTTCCATTAAAGCACAACAGGAGAAAGCAAAGACACATCATATTAAACGTCAATATCTGCTCAGCCTGAGAGAGGTCAGGATTAACAGTATTGTTAAATAATTGATAAGCCATGGGATATTTGATATATTAAACTATCTGCACTTAAACAGCTGCCATCATGACCATGACACAGGCCAGGACAGTTTCACAGGCACACGTCACACGTGTCCGATGTGCGCGTCTGGTCTCGCGCGTTCAATGGCATACTGTAAGCAGCACATCAAACAAAATGGGACACATTTAAAACCACTAATGGAACCATAAAGAGTGGTACTTACTTTCCGATGACCTCGCAAAGCTCGTACACATCTTCAAAGAGAATGTCGTCGTCCGCCATAGTTAAGAGTCGGCTGGGGAAATTATCCCCAAATATGCGTCCTCAAACCTTATGTTCCAACTGGGAGACAAAGGCCACAAGCAGCTGACGGTGGACAGAAATTATGAGGCGCACGCCGAAATGCAAAACAGGAGGCGAGCAGTCGCTGAGTTACAACAACCGTTTCTAATTTCCAAATACCGCCTCCCGTCGATTTCCCCGAAACGCTACGGGTGAAGAGAGAGAGAGGGAGAGGGAGAGAGAGAGAAGGAGAGCTTCCAGGCTAAACGCGTGTTAAAATAATCCCTTTGGCGTCTCCGGTTCGGCCCCACCTATACCGATCTCCCCGATGGGTTACTCCTCAAAACAAACCGTGCGATTGTAAAAGACACATTATAGTAACCGCCCGCATCGCATGTCTGCCCCAGCACAGTCCCTGTCAAAGGTTCCCGACCAGACTTGAATGTTGTGTGGGCACCACTGATAAAATGTTTCCGTAGTGTATAAAGCTTGATTAGGGCAAAAATAATCCAGGTAGGTACATTGGGATTCACATCCCGAGAAGCACTGGCTTGTTTTCGGTTGTTTGGAACAACCACCTACTCTTGCAGATCTTCAGGTAGACTCCCAGGGTACGATTTCAGGTGGCTTTCTCGGTATTCGCTGGCGCCCCGAACACTTCCCAACGGTTGCCTGTGTTTTTCGTCCTGCTGTATCCGAGCTTCCAGATAACCAAGCTCCTCCCACTCTGTGGTTATGAAACTGCTCCACTGTCCTCCATTTTGGCTCCAGCATGTAGCGCGAGGATTTCCATTGGCACTTATAATTTTGGATCCAAAATGACAGAGTGACGGCGCTACGTCGAGGCTTTACTTTGAACACAGTTTCTCCATTTACTTTTAATGAGCCACAGCCTCGCTCGCGGGGTAAAATCAAAGCGCTCTCGACACGCGCGCGCGCACACACACATGCGCGCGCGCGTGCAAAGGTTGTGAAACTACAAAAGTCGGGATGAGGTGTGAATGAGTTTGTCCGAACTAAACTTAACAAAACCAATTGGTAGCCTATATATTTGTTTTAATAGAAAACAGGATACAAAAATATCCTGTAGCCAGTGTCCTGGTCATGCCGAAGTGTGTGGTAGGCGCCGTGCTGATCGGTAGAGACAGCATTTAAATACATTTCAATACTCAAACGTTGTAGTCCCACCCAGCCAAAAGGCCAACATCCCAACAAATGGGTTGTGTTGACATGCAGCGCCAACAGACTGGGGTAAACGTACGGCCAGCCGATTGCCTAATTAAGGACGTTTGAATAATTAAGCAGAATTCGAAAACCCAAGACGAGCGTGTTGCTTTATTTATGTTTTCTCTAAGGAGAGGATTTTCCGTAATTAAATAAGCTACAGGTCAGATAGTTAGGCTGTTGTTTCTCTTTCGCACGTTAAATGCTTTCTTGTTGAAGGCAGATTCGGAACCTTGAGGATGTTTTTAAACCCTTTAATCATAGCTTTTTGGAGTGTGTGTGCGCGCGTGTCCGAACGCAGCACGTTCAGTTCTCAACACCATTTTGGGGACGAATAAGAGAAAACAGGACATCAGGACAAAAATCGTATCTCTAGCCAGCACACTCATCATAGACTCAGCCAGGGATGTGTGTGTGTGTGTGTGTGTGTTTCCCTCAAGGTACTCGCACTCCAGTAGAACCACGTAACATAACGTAGATTAATGAATTAATGAATTATATCCTGAATAATATTTGTTATAAATACATTGGACTTGCTGCTATCATCTTGTCATATGCGTCTGACATTTTCTAGCTTTGTCCTCATAATACATGTATGCAAACATTGCTTAAACAAAACAAACAATACTTTTTTAAAGGTATTTCAGTTGTGAATTTAATTTAATTGGAACCGAATCATGGATGTGGAATAAAGAATGTTTCTCTAAAAAGTCTAATTCAAAATGTGTAATGAAAACATATTCTGATCCCTTATTTCAATCAATATGTTGAATTCAATAATATATTATGACCTTGTATTGCCCATGAGCAAAATAAAATAACCCCTTTTTGCAACTCGACAGTGTTTTTTTAAGCAGATCAAATTAGGTGAAAAACATATTTTGGGAAATTGCCTACCATTGACATTAAAATGAAGTATACACTGACTGTAACCAAATGTATAATCATGCGGTTTGTACTGAAGTCCTGAAAACACAGCATGGGATGTTGAGGTTTCTTTGAAACGTAAAAGAAAATGATTCAACACTGTGTTCCAAGTCTCCTTTGCTCTCTCCCCTTATCTTGAGTGAGCATTGAGTAAAAGATAGTGAGTCCACTTTTGACTTCTGGACTGCAGTTGTGGAAGTTCTCTTGAATGGTAGCGATTAAGCTTGAAATTAAATCATACATTTCCACTGCTTGGCTGCATATGGTAACGAGGTGGCAAGTGAAGTCATTAAAACTGATTAAACAGAATGTGTGATCCAATACAGCATAATAATATGTTGTGCTGTGTAGGAACAGTGTCGGATATTAAAAGATAAGCCGCCACACAGTACAGCTACTTCTGAGGAGAATTATATGGGGGGTCTCCTTGATTGCTCTGAGATTTGTCAGCATACTCTTGTCCCTCCCTCAGACTGGACTGATTTTGTCAATATTTGTTTTACAAGTGAGCTAGTGGCCATTCATGATTAATTGGGGGGTGGGGGCAACAGTTTAATATTTGCAAAATGTATTGTGAAGTCATAGTACGAACTGATAAAAAAGCTTATTCGTAACTACATTTAACAGCATATACATTGTAGTCCTAATTGCATCAAGTGTGCATTTTGAAAAACATATTATTCAAACTGCCAGTCCAGGTACAATTCTTTCCAACTTGTCTCATTCATCAAGTGCATGCAACTGATTTGTTGACATATTGACAGATGTTCTGTGCAGCCTTCTTCATTTGGAAATGAGCGTAGGGTATTCCAGTAAATTGTTCAGGAACATAGTATTTCAGGAGAGATCCATATTAATGCAGCACATCAAAACTGGGATGATGTTGCCATAACTTTGTTGCCATGTCTAAACTATTCGTATTCATAGAAAAACATAGGCCAAACTGAGGGTTTTCCACAGTATAGGAGTCCTATTGAATAGATAACCCTTCAATCAACCATTATGAGTAGAACATTTTATCGAAGGTATGACATCATCTTTAAAATAGTTTATTTTAAGTTTTAGGTCAATACTGGTCCATTACAGGAAGGTTAAAGGAGAAATGCATAGTGACTGCTATTTGCACATTGTAGCTTTTTGGTCCTGTGTTTGGCTGAACAAAGCAATGGCATAACGTATCATTGCTTAACAATACAGTTAGGTCATGTGTGATGTGTGACATTTACTTTGTTACTTGTACTGAAAGGGGCTCTATAAATACAAAAGTTATTAACAAAGGGATTATATTCAAGCAAACTTTGTGTTATGTCTGTAGACATCAGTGTACAACATGAACCACTGCTTTAGCGCTCTGATCAAAGTTCTTAGCAAAAAGGCTCTGGCGTGGGGAATTAATTTCTGATCTGGAAGTCATCCAGATCAGAATGGCTCCTACTTCTCATCGCACATCTCTGTGAATAAAAAGTCTTGATGAAAATATTTCACTTTTTTCAGCCCCTGGCAAAGCAGACAAAACTTTGTTCATTTCTCAGGAGCAGATAAAACTGTTTCTCCCCACTGGGACGCCGTAGGAAACCAGTGTTACACGTCGATGCATCATCTTGTTTAATGACACCACATAGGGGTTCTGTGTATTTTGTTGGTTTACTTTTATTTTTGGCTTTTTTTATAATCTTGTTAAGACACCGCCTTCATATTTTTTACTGTTGTCTTTGATATATCATTACAGCACCCCACCCCCCCCCCCCCCCACCCCCCCCCCCCCCCCCACACACACACACACACTCAATAACTAATGACGTGAAGCCACTTATTATTTTTCTTTAGATCTTTTATGCTTTATGCTTCTGTCCATTCCTGTTAACCTTTTATCTTTTTCATCTGGAATTGTAATGTTCCCTTAACGCGTACGCCGGCCTACTAACAGACAGTCTAAGGAAAACAATGTTGTGCTACTTCCAGAAGATAAAAACCTAAAAAGAAAACGGGTACACGCTCTTAATGTGGCGAGGGGAAAGACAGCCTTTCAGTGTTCCAACAAGTCCCTCATTGAGCGGATTGGCTTGTTGACTAGAATGAGAGGCAATAAAAAAAAATCGACACATGATCATCAACAAGTCAATGTTTCTCTTCCCAGTTGCGGCTAATTGTATGCCATCGTTTCCCAGGGGTAAACAGAAACGCACAGGCAGAGATCATTAAATCTAGGCTTAGTATGTACAAAGAAAAACAGGACCACCACCAGCACCAGCACCAGTCCACCATTACCACCACCAGCGGCTGTGTCTGATGTCATTAACGTAGGAGAAATCAATAGCAGTTAACATGCAGTGGGGTCGATAATCTTCACGGACAGCACGGATGGGCTGACGAAGAAATGATTGACAGCCAAGCAGTGTTTATGTTTGTGTGTGTATGTATGTGTGTTTGTGAATGTGTGTGTGTGTGTGTGTTTGTGTGTGTGTGTGTGTGTGTGTGTGTGTGTTTGGACATGTTTTGCAACTTTTTGCATAAGATTTAAGATAAGAGAGAGAGAGAGAGAGAATAAGAGAGGAGAGAGGAAAGAGGAGAGGGGCTTCTGCGGAGATGGCTAGGCCGTGTATGCATGTGTGCGTGTGTCTGTGTGTCTCTGTCTATGTGGGTGTGCGTGGGTGTGTGTGTGTCTGTGTGTGTGCATGTGTGTGCATGTGTGCGTACATGTTTGTGGTTGTATGTGTGTGTGTGTGTGTGTGTGTGCATTTATGTGCTTGTGTGTGTGTGTGTGTGTGTGTGTATATACTGTATGTGTGTGTATATGTATTATGTGTGTGGGTGTGTGTGTGTGCATGTGCGTTTGTGTGTGTATATGTGTTTCTGCGTGTGTGTGTGTGAGTGTGTGTGTGTGTGTCGGCGGCTGCATAACAGAGACAGGCAGAGGAGCAGGTACGAGATGAATGGCAAACAGTCCAAGGGACGCTCCTCATGGTTATTCTTGCCAGCTGCCTGTTATCTCTGAGCTTCTGCCCAGCTCCATACCTCTCTCTTGTGCGTCCAATATAAACGTTGTCACGCATGGCAACATAAAAACAAACAAAACACCAGGTCAGGATATTGACTCATTTTTTACCTCAATACAGCCGTCTGTGGCTGATGGATTCAAAGCCCTGCAGTGCACCACACTGCCACAGCAGGTGTGCTTGTCTCTACGGGGATAGCAGACTGTTTAGGACATTGTGATGGTTAAACAGTCCAGTGTTGAGGTCATCCACTTGTGGAGCCTTTAGTTTGGAATGATAAAACCTTATGGGGCCTGTTTGGCAGTGAGTCACTGGAACAGCTTTAGTTCCTCAAAACAACCCTTTACGTCCAAGTGAGATAGAGAAACAGAAGAGCCATAGAGACACAAAGAGATGGAAACGACAGCAACGATCACATCAGTCATTTATCCCTTTGACCATCATCTATCTGTGCATTGTGTATGTGCATGTTTATGTTTCAAACTGTCGAAAGATTAAAGTCGTCCCCCCCAAATACAGAACTCTATGCCTTGAGAAATAACTATTTTCTTGCTTGTTCAATTGTATTCTGCCCCGCAGTTCTCGTTTCCAGACAGGCAATTGAAATGCACGCTGAAGGACTGTTATGGACACATTTTTAATGGATGGTTAATCTTTGCCAGAGAGAGAGGCTACTGCGGGAAACTGAGAAAGATTTTCACTCTGTCCGCTCTACCGTGAAGACACAATTAGCTGTGCAAAGACTATCCGACCCTCCCCCACCACCCCCACCCCCACACCTCCGTCCTACCCACCAACACCACCAAATACATTTCTGGAGTGAAAGCACAGCATGTCATTTGTGATGTTAGAATGACGCCATGTGTACCTGGAGATGAGTGCATGGCCTTGGTCTGTAATGCTTTGTTGTGCATGTGGATTTTCTTTGGGTCACACAAACACATGTGTATGTTCACACACACACACACACACACACACACACACGGAGACAAACACAGACACTTTATTTGATCTTACCCAATTGCTTCGATTGAATCAGAGGGAATATACACTTTGGAAGTGAAAAGGCACAACTGTCTAACTGAGGGGGAACACAGACATAGGCGGACAGCAGAAAGGGCTCAAGATTTGGTAAGAACAAAAGAGAGAGCAATAGAAGATGCAGTGGGAGGG
This sequence comes from Lota lota, assembly GCA_026745465.1. Lineage (NCBI taxonomy): Eukaryota > Metazoa > Chordata > Actinopteri > Gadiformes > Lotidae > Lota > Lota lota. The sequence continues at coordinate 2,837,336 of JACYXH010000559.1, read as the reverse complement.
GATACATAAAGAGAGTCCGACAATATGTGTGTGACCTGTGGGATAAAGGAAGGAAAACATGGACGGTATTTCTTTCTGACTAATTAGATAAAGGTGGAGTACAATGAAATAGAGAAAGAGAGAGAGAGAGAGAGAGAAAAAGAGAGAGGTAATAGAACCTGGAATGTTTTATCTCACAGTGAATTACTGCAAAATTGCAACGGCTGATATTCTATCTTTCTAATGTAATGTATGTGTGTGCATGCGTGCGTGTTCGCGTGTGCGCCTGTTTGTGTACCTCTGTTGAGTCCATGTCAGCATGGTAAGTGAACTGAGAGTGCGGAGGGGCTCAGTCAGGGGAGCAGCCAGTGGACTTCCGCTGGCATGCTGTAAAGAGCTACAGAGTGCTGCTGCTGCTGCTGCCACTACCGTAGACAGGACCAGACTGCATGGAGCTTCACTGCTTCATCGTACTTCCAGTGGCCGACTGAGACACCAGCACAAAAGAGGAAGCATTATGGAAATGAAAAAGAGAGACAGATGGTCAAGGGAAAAGTTTCACACAAGTGGCGAGTGTGTGTGTGTGTGTGTGTGTGTGTGTGTGTGTGTGTGTGTGTGTGTGTGTGTGTGTGGGCAGCCCTGGGTGCTGATGCGCACTGACCGTAGTGCCTTTGGAGATTTCTCTGCTGCTAGGTTCTGGGGTTCTATTTCCAAACCGCAAGCAGATGTCACATAATCCACTGTGTGTGTGTGTGTGTTTGTGTGCATGCATGTGTGGCTGTCTGTATGTATGTGCTTTTCTGGTATTCTGACATTTAAAAATCAACAGCAACAGAGAAAGACATTCTAGCTCTATTGCCTGTCTGTGTGTTCTGTACCATGTGTGTACAGTGTTGGTTTAGGATGGTGTGGAAGTGAGTTGTAAATGGAACAGTAAAGCCCCGAGGGGAGGGTGTCTTATATTTATCCATTATACAACAGAGAGCACTGATTTCTGTCCGGTTTTATTTTTGTTGTTTCCTTTAGTTTCTGCAGAAGAGCGTACACAGTTCAGACTTAACAGTGATAAAATAACCTGCTCCGTCTGGCTCTTTGCCTTAGGAGTGCTACAGCTGGCGGTCTGTTGTCTTTACATAAATGGCATCCTATTAAAGACAAACAAGCACTGAGTCGCAGGTGAGAGCTAGCAGTAGGTTTCTACAGCTCTGTGGGCTCCAGGGACAGCCTTGGGAGAAGTCCCATGGAGGCCCCAGAGGAGACACTTTACCCTGCAGCTTTGCCATACTCACCTGCAGTACTGTGACAGGAGGCAGTGCAGCCGGTAAGATGACCTCATCCACATCTAACCCATCCACTCCCCTGGCCAATAATCACTGCTGTATACCAACAGTAACTGCACACACACACACACGTACAACCACAAGCAGGCACGCATGCTAACACTCATGATCACACACACACACGCACACACACACACACATACATACACACACACAACTCACACACACACACACAAACACACACACACACATACGCATACACACACAATGTTTCTAGACATTCTCTCTTCCATGAAGTCATGATCCCAGGAGGATGGTGTGTCTTTCGGGAAAGGTAGGCTGGGATTAGCTTGGACAGTTTTACCATCTCTGGCAGACCGCAGACCAATTAGATCTTCAGAGGTCCGTGGTCTCCTGCAGTGGGAATATTTAATATATATAGCTAGAATATTAGAATACATAATGCGCTCTATACTTTGAAACATTCCCAAAAATGATCAGAGGGAGGATCCTGGTGGCATCAGAAAATAAGAACAGCTCCTCTTTACTACCATTCAAATACACACACGCACATAGACACATTAACACACACGCACACAGACACATTAACACACACGCACACACACACTGACACACACAAACACACACACACACACTCACACACACACTTACACACAAACACACACACACTGGACATTTTTCTCAAAACCCTCTCATAGAGCTCGGAATGCTTTATCTCCTGGGCCGCCCAGCGCTTCTGCCTCTCCACGCTGCTCTGAAGGGAATTAGGCTATTAAAACGCACGCAAACGAAGACACACACACACACACACACACAAAGACACACACACAAAGACACACACTCACACACGCATGCACACACACACACATACACACACATATCAGTTGCAGGCATACATATCAAGACACTTCTACATCAGGAGGCCAGCATTATGTGTTAGCAGACACATGCAATCTCAAAAAAAGAGCCTCGCCAAAATACGGCAGCAATGAAACAGGCTACACTGTGAGTCTGTACAGGCAAATGATGTCAAAATCCACAGGGGCCGCACACCATTAGCCTCTAATCAATACAAATGGAACCTACATGCAAGGGGAGAGGTGAGGTGGCAGAGAATTCATCCGACATTAGCCAAGCCTAGATTGGTATAGCGTGGACCAAGAACAAGGGAGCCGTCCTCAGATATGGACGCGGAAGGGATGCACACGGCAGACATAACGTGGACCCTCGCTTCCTAAAGGAAGGCTCCATGAGTCGCAGAGGGTTTGTGTGTGTGTGTGTGTGTGTGTGTGTGTGTGTGTGTGGGTGTGTGTGTGTGTGTGGGTGTGTGTGAAGACTCCACACGCTCTCTCTATGTCTATCCATGTTACATGTGCCAGAGATTGAAGTGTTCAAGGGGACTAGCTGATGGTGTTCCCAGACGCTCAACCACTTGAAGGACTGGAACAACCTTGTGGATGGCACGGGGAGCAGCAGGGGGTATGGAGGGTGACTCAGTGACTCAGTGTTAGCTGTTGTTACAGGGAGTTTGGTGGTGAGAGGGAGCAGCAATCAAATCTCAATGAAACCCCTCCCTCTCTCTCACTCACTCAATGTTTTATTTTCCTCTCCAACCTCTCCCCTCGCTATCGTCCCGTTACTATGGAAACTGACTCCCCTCCCTCCTCCTTTCCAGCCTCGTTCTCCCCTCCTGAATCACTCCTGCTTTGCCCTTTTTGCATCTGGCAAGGTTCTATCTCTACCTGCCTCCACCAGAACCGACCTCAAACATGTCTCTCCTCTATCACCTGCTCTCTCGCTCTCTCTCTCTCTCTCTTTCTCTCTCTCTCTCTCTCTCTCTCTCTCTCTCTCAGACACACACACACACACACACACACACACACACTCTCACTGACCCTCCGTCTTACTCTCCTCTCTCTTTTTTCAACAATGTCCTTATCTGGCCCGCTCACGTCCCGCTCCTCTCTATCTGACTTTCTCTCCCACTCTTGCCGTATGTGAAACTAAATGTCAAGATGTAGCCACGCTGCCGCACCGAGGCATGGCTAGCAGCAAGTAGGGGAGACGCGCAGAGTGGGAGAGAGAGCGACAGAGGGGGGGAGGGGGGAAAGAGAGAGCGGCAGAGACACTGAGTTGTGCAAAGGCGAATAGAGAGTGCAATAAAATAGCAGAAAGTTGTAAAGGAAAGAGTAGAATGGAGAGAACAGATAGATATATAGATAGATAGGAGGAGGGAGAGGGAGGACAGGACAAGACCAGTGCTGACCGGAGGCAGCGGCTTCTGCTGATAATGCTCCAGTCGCACACACACACACACACACACACACACACATACGCATGCACACACGAACACACACGCACACACACAGACACACAAGCACAGACACACACACACAAGCACACGCACACACACACACACACACACACACATGCACAACATTTGCCCGCAGACATGAGCAAATGCTTCTGAGGACGGGGTGACGGAGGACGGAGACGCTGTGGCATTTTTAGCAGGGGAAGTGGGTGTGGGGGAGCAGTAACATTACAACGTTCACATTACACTCTGAATGAGCTCAGCATCTTGAGTGAAAAAGACCGTCCCCTTGGCAATACAAGGGGAACAGAAGTGGTTGTAATAGCAATGACATCATAAAGTATTCATGTTGTAATACACTGTGGGAGTGTGTGTGGATGGTGGCTGGTTTAAGCAGCCTCACCTGGCCCGAGTCAGACTGATTGGACTCTGGGGCTGGGTGGGGCTGCACACCTGTTGCACATTGAGCAATCAGTGTGCACAGGTTAAACCAGCCACCACCACACACACTCAGGGAGAGCTCTCCGGCATTGCAGCATGGAGCACCATCTGCATGCCTCATTCATGTAACCTTCACAATAAACCGGTTCAACATCACCACCCTATGTCCAATTGGTTTGGAGGAGCCCGAGGAAAATCACCTAGGTGGAGTGGGAAAAGCCACCTAGGTGGCGTGTAGTAGGGGACATTGCTACATACACATATATGAGAAAAAATATCATCAATACTGAATGATGGAATGCAGTTATTGCCAATAAGGTGGTCCAAAAAAGTAATTAAAGACACCATGTTTTGCCTGAAAATTATATATATATATATATATCCATTTTGTAAAATGTTTCACTCAAGAACATTTAAATTGATATCTCTGGATTACAAGAAGAAAACATCATATATATACATATATTATAAGACTACCATCTTTCATCTTTCAGGTGTTACTCTTGTAAATAGTATATATATATATATATATGATGTTATACAGAGATTGTATCCTCTTTCCTCGTGGTTCTCCTAGCAGCGGCCCTGCTGGTGACGGCCATCATCAGTGACCCTCATACACTGAGGGAGAGAGAATCAACAGCAGAGGAGACACACAGAGAACAAAGAGAGTGAGAAGGATGAAAAGAGAGGAAAGGCTCAGAGTGTAGTCAGAGATTCCAATGTTGTCTTACACTGAATCCACCATGCAAAACCCAGCTGGCAGGCCATGCTAAGTGTCTCTCTCACTCCTCCCTCTCCAACACATGGGTGTGTGTGTGTGTGTGTGTGTGTGTGTGTGTGTGTGTCCTTGTCCGGTTTATGTGTATGTGTGTGTGTGTGTGTGTGTGTGTGTGTGTGTCTGTCTATGTCCGACTTTATGCTAGTGTGTGTGTGTGCCAGAGGCGGGGTGATAGTTTATCCGTTAGTTTCTCCCTGGCCCTCAGCCATCCCACAATGCCGCTGGGCAGCGGAGCGTGGGAGTGGGGTCAGGTGGAGGCTCCACACCTGAGCTCATGAAGGGGGGGGGGATGGACCCCAGATAATAACACTCCATGCAGCTCGAGTGTTCTTATCATGCTCTCTCTCTCTCTCTCTCTCTCTCTCTCTCTCTCTCTCTCTCTCTCTCTCTCTCTCTCTCTCTCCTCATATCCATAGCCAGTGCTGCATCCTCCAGCTGTCATCATCTCGCTCTCCTGTCTACCTTCCAGATGCTGAGGAATGGTGGGGTTAAGGGTGTGTGTGTGTGTGTGTGTGTGTGTGTGTGTGTGTGTTTCTGCATAGGTTTCTGTGTTTGTGTGTGCAGGTTGGTTGTTTATCCTGTCCATGTCTGTATGCTCTGAATAAAACAATCATACTGCAAAAACCATCCCCTAATTTAACAGTATTTGGTCCATTGTTTCACCATCAGCTCTGAGCCCCTGTATGTTTGTGTTTGTTTGTGTGTGTGTGTGTGTGTGTGTGTGCACGCGCGCACACACGCGTGCATGTGTGTGTGCGTCCATGCGCACATACATATATTATATTTCATATTCATACAAGCCGCACCGTCTCATGATTAATGTTGGTTATCTTTGCTTTCCAAATGAGACTCACTATAAACTACAACAGAGTGGGGGGTGGGCAACTTTTTATATTTGCCCAAGTGCTTCTCAACACTTGAATTAAATTAAGAAGCTAATGGATTCATTCAAGTTGATCCTGGACGTTTGTGAAGTGAAAAATTCAATTTGATTTATAATTGAGAGAGAGAGAGTTAAGGGGGGATTGGTGGTGATGATGGTTCCCTGTGAGTTTTAATTTCTGGAGTGGGATGACTGCAGTATAAACAGATCTGGAAACGAAGGCACTCTCCCTCTCTCTCTATCTCCCTTTCTCTATTTACCTCTTTCTATTTACTGTCTTCCTGTGTCCCACTTTTCTATTTCCCTTATCACTCTCTCGAAATCACTCCCTCTCCCTCTCTCTCTCTCCCCCTGCCTCTCTCTCTCTCTCTCTCTCTCTCTCTCTCTCTCTCTCTCTCTCTCTCTCTCTCTCTCTTGCTCTATCCCTTCCTCCCGCTCTCCCCCTTTCTCTTATCTCTTATTTCGGTCATTTTCTGTGATGCAATATGTGTGTTTTGTGAGTGAGTGAATGCGTGTGCGCGAGTATATGTACGCATGTGTGTTTGTGTGTGTGCATGTGTGTGTGTGTGTGTGTCTGGTGATTTCTCTGTGGAATATTTCCAAAATAAGCAGTGTACCCCTAAAATAATCCTCCAAGCTGATTGGTCTTCGGGTGTGTCTGGTTGCTTTGTGCGTCCTAACTGCATCCCCTGGCTTCTTCTTAAATGATCTACTCTGAGTCCAAAGCAAGACCTAAGCCTGTTAAAATCCAAGAGCTATAGGCCTCCCAGAGGGTTCTCAGAGGAGTATCATCAAGTACGTCCAATTATAAAGCGGTTACAGTGGTGTAGGCTGCTTGGCAAGGGGGGGTCTGTGTGGCTGCTGCTACTGCCTTGCCAAGTGCTGACCAAAGCCGTCTCGCAGCGAGTCAGCGTATATCTGCGGAAGGTGTACCAGCAACCGCAGCATCCTGGGAGAGAGAGAGACCGGCTCCTTCAGAGGGGATGCATTAAAGTAAAATGTGTGTGTGTGAGCGTGCGTGTGCTTGTGCGTGAGTGTGTGTGTTTTTGTGTCTGTGTTTGTGTGTCTGTGTGTGTGTAGGATGTTGTGAATACGTTGGTCAGCACTTACCAAGAGAGAGAAAGAGCGTGAGAGAGAGAGAGAAAGAGAGAGAGAGTGAGAGAGAGAGCGAGAGAGAGAGAGAGAGAGAGAGAGAGAGAGAGAGAGAGAGAGAGAGAGAGAGAGAGAGAGAGAGAGAGAGAGAGAGAGAGAGAGAGAGAGAGAGAGAGGCATGATGCATTTGTTTGTTTGTAGGTATTTACTTTTAGGCAAATGCACAAATAAACTTTTGGACTCAGAAGAAAAATGAGAGATTGTGGGAAGGGGGCACAGGAGCAGCAAGACAGAGAGAGAGAGAGAGAGAGAGAGAGAGAGAGAGAGAGAGAGAGAGAGAGAGAGATGATGGAATTTTATTTTGCATGGTCAAAACTGTATTGAGAAGGGGGCTGGACAATGTTAGTATGTGTGTGGGCATGCCTTCTTATGCGCAGTCAGCCCCTCATATTGAGATTAATGGGTTTTGCTGAATGGTGGAAAGAGCTAGAGGGGCGAAACACCCAAACATAAACACACACACACACACACACACACATCGCCATCATCCGTAGGAGCCGGTGTAGGATCCGCTTTGCTGTTTGCTGTTTTCTGCTCCATTGGTTTCTGCTTGGACAGGACTCCGCCCCCTCAATTCAATAGGAGCCTCACAGTCTGTTCTATGTATCTACCTGTGAGCAAAACCATTGTGTTAGAATCACCTATACAGAGGATGGATCTGACACGTCTGCGTTGGTTGGTGTTCATGTACGCGCTCACGCACACACACACACACACACACACACACATGCATGCACACACACACACACACACACACACACACGCAAACGCGCATTGTGCTGATATACAGCGGAAGTAACTAGTGGCACTAATTATTTTCTCTCAAATGAATCATATCATTAGTATTGTTGTACAGTAGCACTGCATAGACAAGCTATGTACAGCCGTAGATACACCCACACCCACGCACACAATCCTGTGCACAAAACAAGTGTTCCCAGCAATTTGTCTTTCAGAGTTATTGGTTGACCCTCTCAGGGAAAGAACGAACACTCAAATGCTAAAGAGAAGAGCCATTTTCAACAGCTGGGAAAATGACAGTGGCACCACATTCACGGTAAGTACTTCCATTTTGTATTTATTTATTCCCTGTTTCTGCTGTAACGGATCATTTATTTACCTGGATAGAACGGGGGAGGAAACGTCCCATTATCGAACAGAGAGCACGGAGCAAGTAGGGAATGAGATAAAAATAGACAGGCAGTGTATAGATAGATTTATAGTATAAATGGAGAATAGAGAGCATGACCAGTGTGTGAGAGGAAGACAAAGGGAAAGAGAGAGTGAGAGAAAGAGGGAAGGAGGGAGAGAGAGAATGAGAGAGAGGCAGGGGGAGAGAGAGAGGGAGAGGGAGTGATTAGGAGAGAGTGATAAGAGAAATAGAAAAGTGGGACACAGGAAGATACAGTAAATAGAGAGAGGTAAATAGAGAAAGGGAGATAGAGAGAGAGGGAGAGTGCCTTTGTTTCCAGATATGTTTATACTGCAGTCATCCCACTCCAGGAATTAAACCTCACAGGGAACCATCATCACCACCAATCCCCCCTTCACACTCTCTCTCTCTCTCTCTCTCTCTCTCTCTATCCCTCTTCCACCCTCTGCGGCCCAGGAAAGATTTATTATTTACCATTATTTATCACTTCATCCCCGTGACGGATTGGGCCTACAAGGCTAGTGAGAGAGAGAGAGAGAGAGAGAGAGAGAGAGAGAGAGAGAGAGAGAGAGAGAGAGAGAGAGAGAGAGAGAGAGAGAGAGAAAGAAAGAAAGAAAGAAAGAGAGAGAGAGAGAGAGAGACACACAGAGAGACAGAGACAGAGAGACACAGAGAGACAGAGAAGGAGAGAGACATACTGCCCGGCTGGAATTAACACTCTTATCCAAGTGTAATTCACTTTGATTACTACTCTCTCATTCTCCATCAGGGTAAAGCCCTTCCGTTCCCTCCAGAGAGATGGCAACGCAGGCTGGATATCATCCTGCACTGCATGAGTGCACACAGTCTGTTGGCACATTGTAAGTGTGTGTGTGTGTGTGTGTGTGTGTGTGTGTGTGTGTTTTATTTTGTGTGTGTGTTTTGCTGTGTGTGCGTCTCCCCGGATCTATTACTATGTGTGTTTGTGTGTGCTTGTCGGGTGTCTTCGGTCGGACCCTGAATGTTAGTCGGTGGGTCAGTCTCTCTTCTTGTACCGACTGACTTTCTACCGACGATAATGGAAGGCCCCCACCTCCGATGCCGGGGTCTTCAACATCTCCCTTGTCGCTTAACTTTCCCCAACGCTACACACCCACTCACCTGCTCTTCCCTGCCTGACTATCGGTGATCTTTATGTGCAGCCTGCCTTTTTTCTACGGTTCAGCCGACAGAGCAATGAGCAATGTACATCATTACCCGCGGCTGTGATGCCTCGGCTTCAGACAAGATCCTCTCTGACGCTCCGTCAATGTCACCAGGAGCCATTGGGAGCCTAATGGTCCGACGCGGGCAGATGAAACCGCGCGGTATAGACCTCTAGAATGGGCTAAAAATAGACGATAAACTCATGCTACGTGTTGCGGGGAAAACTTGACGGGAAACTCCGGACAAAAAAACAAAAAAACCACCGGAACACTGTCATGTTTGACTTATACTGCTTATACTTTAGACTTCAAAAGTATGCCTTGTAGCGACCTGCTGTGGAATGCCACTTGTAGTCCCATCTCTCTTTTAAGCTACTTTCACGTCTCTCTTAGTCACTTTCCATAAAGGCATGAGGGCCCATACAAATACATTCAATAGCCACACTGTACCAGTAGACCATTATGGCAGATTTCCACACTGAAAGAGAGAAGATATGTCAGCCCTAACAAAAGGAGAGCTTGTTTCTTTACTTCGACCACTGGAAGCTGCTGTCTAACAAGGGAGGGAAGATGGTGCAATCAATCGGGGCTCTCGCAATAAATCTCGTAAAGGTCCCAGCAGCCCAGCACAATAAAGCAGAAGCCCATATGGCTGAAGAGGAGGTAGGACACACACAGTGTCCCGGGCTGGACCCTGCCGCTGATAGATAGCATCAACAGTTACATACAGACTCTACGGCAGCGCTGGCGTTCCAGGGTCGCTAATTGAACGTCGTGCCATATTGTTTTTAGCTGTTTCGCTAACTGACTCTGCCTCATTAGTTATACCTCTGGGTGCATAGCAAATCTAGACAGTCGACTTCAAATCCTGACAATTCTGTGTCAGCCTGAAATGTCTAACCTGTGATCAAACGATCAAAGTAAGGCTTTTCTTTTTTCACTTCAAATGCTCCCTGACATTCTGGGAAAGCGCTCCACTCCAGAGTTTGGTTCCCTTGAGGCCTATGCTTCCCGAATGACCGTCATTGTGGCCTATATTTCATTCATTTATTATTTACACATTCATTTAATTTAATTTCATACTGCATTTCATTGGATTCGTCCCTATAATGAAGATATTGTTGAATCTAATCTAATCTATAATGTGGTTGCATTCCTCCCATTTTGACAGCAGCATATCGACGTGGCTCTAAAAGTGGGATTTGATGAGCGATTGAAAGAAAGACCTCTTCTTTTTTTCTTTCTTCTTTTAATCCAAAACAGAGCGACTGAATCGACCGGGAGCTTGATGGTCATTGTGTGGCGGGGAGTCCGGCTTGGGTGAAGGGGTGTGTGTAGGTAGTGGTGGTTAGCGCACCCCCCCCCCCCCCCCCCCCCCCCCCCCCCCTTCCAAACCCCCTCAGGGCTGTACAACACGCTGCCATCTGAATCCAATCCACGGAGTGACGGATTAGGAGGCAAAGCGACCGTGTCACATTTCATATCAGAGCCAAGTTGCAACCAGGCTGGGAGCCGACCCACACCCAGTCCTAATAACGCATACTCACTGTTTTTATAGAGGTATGTCTGTGTGTGTGTGTGTGTGTGTGTGTGTGTGTGTGTGTGTGTGTGTGTGTGTGTGTATGTGTGTTTGTGTTAATAGTTAAATAAATAAATGCTCGACGACGATTAATAATAACTGGTGCCAACACAGCGAACAATAAATAAACCCTAACGGTGCCATTCGAAAAATTATACTTGCCTTTACAGTGCAGCTGCACTGTAAAGCTGTCAGCCCTACACAAATGCACGTGCACGCACACACATACATATACACGCTAGCACGCACACACACACACACACACACAAACGCGCACGCACGTTTACATGAATACACCCACACACAGCTCACACTTGCACACCCCTACAAACACCAGACTCCCCCCTCCACCCTCTTTCAGACACTCACAAACACACACACACACACACACACACACACACACACACACACACACAGAGCTGTTATACAACCTGTCCCAGCATATGCTGTAGGAGTGTTGTTGTGAGTGTTCGGTGGTGGAAACGTTTCTCCGTGACTAAGCCTGATGTGTCAATCTGGGATGGCACAAGGCCTCTGGCTATCACAGCCCGCGCTGCTGGGGCGGCGCCGCGGCGGGGCTGACATCAGTGCCATATGCCCACCACCAGCTCGAGCAACCAGTCAACCAGAGACAACACCACCGCACACCAACAGTCCTGGCTAGGATTTATGGAACACTAACAGCTCACCCACTTACACACACAAGCAGGCACACATACACACACAGACACACGCACGGACGCACGCATGCACACACTAACGCACGCACACACTCACAGACACACACACACGGTAAGTGCTAATGAATGTGTTCAAGATGTGTACGCTAAGGTTGCTGTACGTTTAGCTTGTGAACAAAGATGAATGTCTTCTCTAAAGCCTCTGACGGTCTTATTTGAAGGTATGAAGTCCTCTGGTGGTCGACGTTATTACTGCAGTTAGAATTAATAACGTGAAATAAATACATGGTCTTAAGGGCTAATGGTGTTTTTCCTCAAATTTTGGATTAATGGGTTTTATGTCTCACCAATGCATTGACTTTAGCACAAATGTCTAATTAGACGATTGTATGGTTACCTCACCAGAGCCCATTGCTCACCAACACACACACACACACACACACACACACACACACACACACACACACACACACACACACACACACACACACACACACACACACACAAACACACATATATTCCCACTGTAGATCAAAGCAGGATTTCTTTGAAAATGACAGTGACATGATACTTAATGTGATTATAATGACAATGCTGAACCAAATGTCTTAATAACATCCTTGGCCCCAGCGAGGTAAGAGGGGACCTCTTACCCCAAGCAATTTATGTCTAGCCTGGTCCTTCTGTTTGCGTTAGCCGCACACTGGTTCTATTCATACAGATAACCATGGCAGCCCAGAACATTACCTTTTGATTTCCCCTCTCCCTAAGCATCAATACAACAAAGCAGTTATGAACACAACAGCACAGGACGGGTAAAATATTTATTTGACTGTTTGAAGGTTAATCGTGGTTGTGAAGGACTTATACAATGACATCAAAGTATCCGTTCAAGAGGGTTTGTTTGCCCAAAGTTGGAAGAGTTACAAAGGACAGAAAAGAAGAATCCGAGAGCTCCAGCAATTTAGGAAGAGCGTCAGATGAGGAAAAATAATTCAATTAGCGTTTGTATTATTTGTTTTAATTCCTAACAGTAAATGTGGACCTTCGTGGTGATCTTAGAGTACAAACTGGGGCCCCTAGTCCCCCTTGGAGAACCAAAGGGCAAACAATTTGGAGAACGGGGAACTAGACTACTGCAGACAGGGTGGAGAGAGAGAGAGAGAGAGAGAGAGAGAGAGAGAGAGAGAGAGAGAGAGAGAGAGAGAGAACCACTAGGGGTTGGTAATGACATTGAGCATATGGATCACAACAATACAGAAACACACACACGTACCGTTGCTTAAATGGAGGTGAGTGTCTTTAGGTCTATGGTGCAACAGAAAACACTATTTACCCTCTCAGGTAAACAACGCTGAATGAACGGCTCTTGACTCGTTGACTGCGCCACAAGCCAACGGAACAGAACATATAACTAGAACCTAACCTGTATGAACAAAAGGTTATTTTGTTCATCTTGGTATTTCATCATCCAATAACTGGTTAATTGGACCTATCACCTCCATTAAAGGAAGGGTTTCGGGTGGGCTGAGGATACACAGGCACTTCAGAGAAAAATACCACGCCACCAACACCACGACTTCAATTAAGGCACAGAGACTACACCTACTATATAAATCTGTCTTTGGGGATAACAACACACATGATCCCGTAAATTGCACGTGTACACACAGACACATAAGTGTGCGCGTAGACACAAACACACAGTTGACTTACATTAAAACTATTCGAACTTAGCTTTTTAAGCGCACAGCAGTTGACAAGATCGCATTTCCATGTTCCTTTTCAACAAAGAAATATAATAAAAATGATTAAAAAGTATTGAAGTTATAATTAAAGAGCAGAAAAAAATTAATTATTCTTCATGTTTACTTGAGTGATAAACACCTATGGTGTTTTGTATATTTTCTCTATCTCAGGCATTTATATTTTATTTCCCAAAATACAAACACAGAGGAAAAATTATAATAATTTTGTTTGGACTCAAGTTATATTTTGTTGACATGTGCAAGTAATTATCTCCTCAAATAATAAGGTAAAACAAAACAGCAGATTGTTTTTAAACTTCAGGCCCAAAGGAGATAGAGACAACCAGTAGAGGTGAACTGCTATCATTGTGTCACACAATGTAATGTAATACAACTTGTTTGTGACACACATACAATTGGGGTTGTTCTAAACCTAAACCAATTAATGTGACGTCTCATCAATGCATATATCTAATATCTTATTAGCATTAAACAAACAAATTAAAAGAAAATCAAAGCCAAATAACTAAAAGAAGCATATGGTCTCATTTAGTCTGCAGAACATACATTCAAATGCTTTAAGATGTTTTGCACCTTCCTATAGTAAACAGCAGCTTAGTAGTGACCTACTACTAGTATTCCAACCACAATAAGAAACTCTGTCATCTTGTATTGGATAAGACATATCCTGCTGGACTTACCTACTGTTGTTTAGATCTACTCGGTCGCAATGTTTCAGCACCAAGCATCAGCACCCAGGTAACCTGACGCAACGTGTGCATGAGGGCCAATACCTGCACGCAACACGTGCACGCTCACAGGCACACACATGAACCCATGCGCAAGCATAGGTGCTCAAACGTGTACGCACACCAAACATGAGTGTGGTACATACAAGTACAATCTTACCCAGTTACAAACACTTTGAATGCATTGGCAATGTGTGACATTTTAATGGACCACGCCACCCCCCTGCTCCTTTAATAACTCATTTTAATGTCTGATTCCCAATGACCGAAAGATAATTGGAATTTTCTTAAAATCAGTAGTTTCCATGGCAACGGTTCTCTTCAGCTCCTCAATCCCTTTTTGGATCCCTACTCTCTCTCCTCATCCCGTCCCTCCCCTTTCTCGCTTTCTCTCTCTCTGTGTCCTCCCGCTCCCCTCTCTCTCTCTCTCTCTCTCTCTCTCTCTCTCTCTCTCTCTCTATCGTGGATAGACAGCCACTAGAGCGATGACAGATCAGCGTGGTGATACAAGTGGAACAGTCTTTCTCCGGGGACATGTGGAGTGAGTCTCAAACAATGCCCTATACCCTTTACATACTTCACTCCTTCATTATGCAGCGTGGCCCACAACCAAAGAAGTATGGTAGTAGAGGGTACAGCGCTGATTGAGGTGCACCACATGTCGGAGATCCAGAGGCGTAAGATGAGGAAGAAGTGCGGGAGCAGGAGCTTGAGCTTCCTTAACTCCGGGGGAGGAACCCCTTCTTATAGGCCACCAGGCCCGCTGCCGTGGCAACAGACAGCAAGGCGGTGAATCCCAGGAACTTCAGGAAGCCGCCCACTGAAGGCAGGTTACGCTCCATGAAGGAGTCGTCGAACGGGAGAGCGGGGACGTCCTGTGGAAGCACAGAAGGAGATCCCAGGAGATCCATTAAGAAGCTGCGTTTTCTATGCATTACTTCATTTTTCTGTTTTACGTTTTGGACAATTGTGCTTGTATTCAATATACAAATGAATGGTACTTTACCAGAGACTCCGGCTCTTCTTGCCAGATTTTACTCTGGGGGATTTTACCCATGGCGTGCAAGATCTGCAATGGAAGATTTGTATTTAGAAATATATCCAAGTACAACATCATATATCAAACACACAAAACCTAATTTTTGTTCTATTAAACCAGAGGCCATTGGTGTAGCCTTGAGAGACCATTCAGATATTCAAGTTTGCGTTTCGCAAAGATTATCAGTCTGGCCTCGGTTGGGCAGCAAATGCTTTCCAAATATGGGCATGGCCTTACACAAAAGATCTCTAGCCAATCTGATTAAATAACTGAGTGACGCTCTTGCTCTCTTCGCTCTAGACAAATCCAGTTGGGAGTAAGCAAAGCAATCCCCTGATTTATGTCCATATTTTAACATTATTCAGTCTATTTCTTATACAAACAGTTTTTGTTTATTCCTTAGATTTCTGCACTTTCCTTGGGCGTCACCATTGTTGTTGTTTTATTTTTATCAGCCCACTGCAGTGCTCTGGGCTTTGACATGAACTGAAAATCCCTCGTCCAAGCACTGATCGCAAGATCAGGACGATCTCACAAGGCTGTGATTGGTTGTGGTGATTGGTGGAGATTCAGGCTTGTTCCATCGTATAATAAAACACTGTTTGGTGTCTGTTTATTCTGCTGACCTCCCTGGCGGCTCTCTCTCCAGCCTGGACGGCCCCCTCCATGTATCCACTCCACTCCGTGGCCGTCTCTGTGCCTGCAAAGAACAGTCTGTCCACCGGCTCTCTCAGCACCCTGTGGAGGAGCACACACACAGCATGGAGCATTCGCATTGAAAACACAACTTTCTGGTGAACAGCAAAACACATTTTGCGCAAAAGACATGCAAAGCCTTGAAAAACGAGTTGTAAAGAGACAGAGAAAAAAAGAGAGAGAGAGAGAGAGAGAGAGAGTGAGAGCAGAAAAGAGCAAGAGAGCTGGATTTTCTTTAATAACCAAAAAAGCCTCCCCTCCCTCTCTACGTTTCTCTGCCGTAGCCTTTAATTGACAAACAATATGGATTCCCCTGAACCAATCAGGGAAGACATGCCTTGATTGGTCAGAAATGAGCCGTTAGTGGTCGAAAATCAAAATTTGCTCATACAGAGAATTGTCAACACCTCAAAACAGGTATTTTCACAGTGCATGTCACTCACCAATAGCTGACGGATGACACCGCCATTTCTAACTGATTCCACTCAATTTAAGTCTTACCTACAGCACCTTTAAGGGTCGGCATGGGGAGATGGGACCAAATAACTAGTAGACTTAATCCTTGACCTACCGGCCATACTGAGTGAGGATCCCGGGAGGATAGTAGGCAGTATAGCAGCCTCCGGAGTACTGCTCTTCACACCAGTTCTTCTCCTCATAGTGGACAGGCTGAGCACACACACAACACAGTCAAATCAAGCCTTAGCCACATGTGTGTGGTGTCACTGTTTAACGTAAAGCTCATACAAGGTCTATCTGGAACTCACATGCAGAGCTTCCTCTGTACCCAGCACTTTGGCGTAGAGCTCGCATATCTTCTTCAACCTGCACACAAGCGCACAGCTTTAGACACAGGCTGTTAAGAACCACACAGTTTAGACCATATGGTTTAGACCTACAGTTTAGACCCCTATGGTTTGAACCCAAACAGTTTAGACCCACATAGTTTAGACACACACAGTTTGGACCCAAATGGTTTAGAATCAAGTGGTTTGGACCCAAACAGTTTAGACCGACACAGTTTAGACTCATTTTCATAACCGAGACAGTGCACAGACTGAACAGTGAAGCATTGTGGGAACATCTCTGTCTTCCCATTACCTCTCTTCTTTGCTCAGGACTGACAGCTTCCTGCATTTGCGGGCAAGGATGAATCTACAAGAGAAGGTCAGAAAAGAAGCATAAGGCACTACTAACATCACTCCTCACACCATGTCCTGGACTGTTGCTAAGCACACAGACGGCTTGGCAATTATATGATCGGAACTAAATGAGTGTGTTCACCCCATAATAGCGGGGACACTCCCATCCGGCTTGGTGTCGTCCAGTGTGATTCCAATGGGAGCTTCTTCGTCCTCAATGATCATGGTGCCACAGTAGCCTGAGCATAGTCACACACACACACACACACACACACACACACACACACACACACACACACACACACACACACACACACACACACACACACACACACTATTAAGTGTGAAACACACAGGGAAACTTCACAGTTCACAGTATGTGAGTTTTATTCAGGGAGATCCAGACCCTAATCCTCACCCATCTTCCTCCAGAAGTTCTCCTTGTAGTACACCATGCACTTGATGACTGAGCCCATGGGCACGCGGTTGATCAGCTGGTTCCTGAGCGGCGGCAGCTCAGGGTTAAAGTGCATTTTCAAGTTGAGGGCTGGGGGCGTGGCCACGATCACATAATCACTCTGGAAGGAGGACGCAACCACATACACACAAGCGCAGGCAAACACACACACGCACGCAAACATGCATGTACACACACACACACACATATTTAAACACACACAAGCATCCACGTACACATACACACAGACACAAAACACACACACACACACACACACACATACACACACACACACACACAGTCAGCCCATCTTTTCCCCAGGACAAATGTGACCTCTAGATGGCAGCAGAGTACAATGTAAATGTGTGTCAGCTGAAGATGGTCACTTGGAGATCATTACATTGCTCATTCAGCTATTTACAAGACAAGATGGTGTAAAACCTCTGCAACCCTGAACCTCACCCACTCTAACCTCTACCCATGCCATTCACCCCTTTGCCGGGGCCTGCTGACATCGGTGGGATTGAGTCATGTGATCCTACTTACCAACAGATCTGCCTGCTTCCTGCTTTCTCGCTCCTACAGGCCCATATAATATTGCTGGTCAGCTACTGCTGTTGTTACCACTTCCTCTGCTACTGTTGCAAAACGTAATCTAAATGTAGACCTTTCAGAGTAACCCTATCCCTAAGCTCTCTTTTACAATTTGTATTGTAGGCGTTGAATATTCTCGGCCTCACACAGGGCCTTCACCAGTGCTGCCCCAACCCTACGGAACTCTGACTCAGTCTCAACCAGGGTCCAAAGTTAACAACTGCCACTATTCAATTGACCACCATCCATACATTTGAACATTTCGCAGGTAAAAAGATTAATGGATACCTATCACTCTAAAACTGCTTGGCCAGTAGATTTCTAAACTCCGGCAGGTAAAAATACAAAATTCGACAAGCTAATTTTGCACCATGTCTCACATTATTTAAAACCCAACCCAAAACCCCTCCTCTTACTAATGCACCCATCCACCTCACCACCCATCCACTTAGGCCTTTTCTAAGCGTTTTATAAGTATGTATGTGTATATGTATGTATATATAGATGTGTGTGTGTGTGTGTGTGTGTGTATATTTGTCTTTATGTATGTATGTGTATATATATATTTATCTTTTTAACTTTAGGTATATAGTTTGTTTTAAAATGTTTGTAAAGTGTCAGTGTGTCTTGAAAAGCACTTCAAATAAAATTTGTTCTTATTATTATATACCGCAAGTCGCCTAAGGATAAATAAGGATAAGGAAAAACATTATGTTATTTAATACTTTGAAGGTGTCATGAGCACCACTGAGGATTCCCATTATGATAATTTGAAGGCTGGTACCATATGTGCACACTCTGCACGATATACACCATACCTAGCTCTAACTCACTCACCATGTAGGTCCGCTTGTCCAGCGTCTCCACAGCAACCAGGACGCCACTCTGGTCAATGCTGCAGACAGGTGACTGCAGCATCACCTGTTGGCCCAGCTCTCTGGCCATGCATTCGCTGATCTGGTTAGAGCCCCCCACAAACTTCCTCTCCTGCCAGGAAGAGAAACCGATGGTTTAGTGAAGTGTGTCATTCGAATGTCATCAGCTTCTGTTCCATAGGCGTGCTTATGGTGGTAAACGTTAGTTGGAGAGGAGGTTATGAGGACAGACAATCACACTGTGTGTGTGTGTGTGTGTGTGTGTGTGTGTGTGTGTGTGTGTGTGTGTGTGTGTGTGTGTGTGTGTGTGTGTGTGTGTGTGTGTGTGTGTGATTTATCTGCCTCTCTCTATTAACCAAAATCCAGCCTGTAATTCTAAAATATATATATATATATATATATATATATATATATATATATATATATTTTTTTTTTACATATTCTAAAATTGAAGAGGAAAATCGTTTCCATGCAAACCCATATAAACAACTACAATGTACTGATAAATAACTCTTGCTGTGCCAGAGTAAGTTATCTGAATGCTTTCCCACATTGAGGGGCACCTGTTTGTTTAACCAGCAAATGTTCTACTTATCCAAAACACAGCCCCCCGGCTTCACCAGTGGTCATGGCAACAGGACCACTCAGCTTTTTAAAGTAAGGCAGAAGAATGACCTCTCCCCTGAGTTCCAAGAAAACAGCCATTGTTAAGGTAATGCTGTGGTGATTTAATGAGGGATGGGGGTAGATATCTATTTATCTATATATCCATCCATCCACCCTTCCTTCTATCCATCCATCCATCCATCCATGGGATCTAGGCTGAAAAAGACACGCGCATGTACGTGCAAACACAAATAAAACACACAAGTGTATGCATGCACTGGCAGGCACAAAGCGCACACACACACACACACACACACACACACACACACACACACACACACACACACACACACACACACACACACACACACACACACACACACACACACACACACACACACACACACACACACACACACACACACACACACACACCTGTCCTCCGTTGGTGGTGGAGAAGATCCTCATGATGCCTCCACACTGCTTGACGTACCAGAGGAACCAGAGAGCCGACACCTCGTGGGGCTCCGACGTCACGTTGACGTTGATGAATAGCGTGGCGAACCGCCGGGCGGTCCTGAGGGGGGTGAAGGTCAAAGGTCAGCTACTCCGGCTATTAGTATTTGATTTATTTATCAAACGAGATGTACAGCGGTTTGACGTACATTTCATTCAGGTAGGAGGAACAAGTACCGGGTTCGATCTCAAGATGTCCGCAGCATAACTTGTAGGCTGTGGACATTTGAGATTGAAACCAAACACTACACTGCTTGGAGTCAAACACTACAACCACTAGACTATCTTGCCCCGAGGTCAGAGGTCATAAGAGTGGGTTTGGGATGTTCCCACCCACTAGGTTGTGTGCAAAAGGGTCCAGATAGCCGCGTAACGCTGGTGCTACCTGGTCCAGCAAATCTTCTTGAAGAGCTCTTCCATACTGATCTTGTCCCACTCCTCAGCATGGGGAGCCCTCCAGGGAGCCTCCCGGGGAATCTGGCAACCGCAAATCACAGAAGGAGACATGAGGGTAAAACTAGTGAAGAGTTGGAATAGTAAAAGGACATGCTGTCTTTATGGAGGGAGTCCTCCATGGCCTACCTCCTGCCCCATCTCATCCATCTTCCTAAACAGGTTGTTGAAGTCCATTAGGGCAAGGGGGTTCCACATGGGGGGGAAAGGGCCTTTGAAGGCGTGGGTCTTTCCCTGTTGAGCACAACGGAAAATAACGGTCATCAATGGTCATGGTCATCATCACCGCCATTGCCATCATCATCGACATCATCATCATCATTATCATCATCGTAATTCTGATCAGTACCATTGAACAGAAAGGGCTACTTACAAGCTACTTGAGAATTAGAATGTAGCTACACAGCAGTGGGTAGCCATGACAATAGTTCTCGCCATTTTAACAATCTTATCTTTCAAAAGATAGACAAACAGTGTTTGATACTGGCAGTTTCTTAATTATTAACAGGCCAATAACAGATTACTACTACTACGTTCAGTATCTCCCTTGACCTTGACCCTGATTGACTTATTTCTAAAGATCGCCAAAGATTTCATTGATTTGAGGTGAACACAGTGCCAACAGAAAGTGATAAAGCTGGGATAGCTTTTGAACCCATAGCAGTAAAGGTTTATAGGGGTATATAATATAACATGATGAAGCATATTCTGACTTGGGCTTTCTAGGATATTATTATCATTGTACATGAAAGGTAGTATTAGTTTAGTTTACTCCGAAGTGTTCAGTGGAACTGGTTAAAAGTTCAAACCCATTCATTTAGCGGCGACAGGTCAATGGCCTACGGTATTATACAACAAGTGTCTTTGTTCAGTGTCTCTCTCTACACATAAAGGCCTGTGGATCGGCCAGGGTGAGAGGGCTTACTTGTATATCGCTGATCGGTTATTTGCAAACACCTTAGTGGCTCTGTAAATGTGTTTGGTTTGAGACTTCAAGGAAGACTAAATAAAGTCAGGTCATTCAGTTGCTGAATTACATGAATAAACAGGATGTGTAAAATAACATTGTGCTAGGTACCAGGCTCTTTGAGCTGAGCAGAAATCCTCTGAAATTATTCTGCCTTGGCTATTTTCTGGCTTTATGTGTATAGCTTTCAAGGCGGAACATGGTCATCCTTATCTAAGCTCAGTAATGCCCACTGCTGGAGCTGGAGCAACAGGTCTGTCGCCATGGCAATGGTGGTGAAGTGAAAAGGTAGAGAGAGAGAGAGACAGAGACCCCCGCCCCCCTCTCTTCTACTCTTTCTCAATCGCTGATACCTGTTACGGTGTTTAATATAAGGCCCCTTGTCTCGCCCTGATAGGAACACCTCATTAGTAAAGAGGCAGCTGCAGCCCAAACGGTGGCATCCGTCTATTGGGCAGTAGTTTGCTGATAAGGGAAACCACGCCCGGCCTTTTCGGATTACAGTCCGCTATAGAAAAGCTGATTAGCTCCATGGCTTGCATGGATGCTAACCCTAATTACGCAATGCCTGCGCCCACGTGTAGTGGCTATGGGAACGCGAGTGCTGCAGTCGTCGACATGGGAACCAGGGTCATGCGTGTGCTCCGTGCTGTGGTTTCCCTGCTTTGTATGTTGAAGGAGAACACCGCTACGATCATGTGTCTGGGCTATTACAACGCTTAACACTTCCACTCAGAACACACACACAGTCGTATTAATCAGTCTGTACTTCAAAGTGAATACTCAGTGAATAAGCTCATCAGTGAAATGGCAAGCACTCACGGTGGGTAAATTGAGCCAAAATGTATGTCTTTAGCTTTGGATACCAAAGCAATCAAAGGCTCCAAGGAAAATCCCGATAGTGTGATAGTGTATTAACAGCTTGCTTGTTTAACTTTATGCTGGGCCATATTTTTAGATTCTTGCCCAACCTTTCTGTTGGCTGATCATATTTAGCTGATCATGGAACAAACGCATGATAGCTGCCTCGCCCATCCTGAGAAATATATGCTAATTAAACTAAATGCTGATGAAAAAACATACAAGACACACATAAAGCCTCTGCTAGTTGTTTTTTTTTACCAATATAGAGATAACAATACAATGGTAATAAACCAAAACCAGCGCACTTCTTCTCACTCTAGAGTACTCACACACACACATCCTGAAGTTGGACTCACAATGATCTTTACATGCCTGGTAAATGCTCTTTACATCTTTACACGCACACACGCACACATGCACACACACACACACACACACACACACACACACACACACACACACACACACACACACACACACTTTTGACAGAAACAGATATGGGTGAGCAGTGTTGGATGAGCAATGCTGCCATGGAAACTGTGTGTGTGTGTGTTTGTGTCTGGGAGCAAGTTCACTGATGTGAATGTTTATCTGTGTGCGTCTTAGGAAAGAGGTTAGAAAGATGGATGTGCGGGGGAGTCCCACTTTACAAACAGACTGCCACTCTCACCAAATAGAAACATCTCTCTGGAGGCTACGTAGGCTAGGCCGCTAGTTTCTCTGCCAAAGCACCAAACCTATAACCCCCGTGCCCCCTAGCCTGCATGCTAGTAGCATTCCACATGCCACCAAAGTGGGTAGAGTCAATAATATGTTAAAACCTAGATGTGAAAACGAGAAATTTAACATTCCCACACAATCTGCACTTATTCGCTGGTCTGATTTTACAGTCACATGCAAAATCAAATGATGCCTGAATATTGTCTGTTCTGAATCAATATGGATATTCAATAGAACAAGACACTGTTTTAATGAAAATATTATGCATTGTTAATTGTATCTTTATGAATATAGTAAGTTATTTGATAGCACTAGGCTGTACAAACCTATTCCTGGCAGTAAGAAAGTAAAAGGAATGTAAATGTCAAATTCAATGAGTAACTGCTATTGAAACACTCCGTTGGGTCTTGTTTTAGTTTACTATTCCCCTACTTTGGTGCAGCTGTGTATAAATAAGTTAGGAGTTTGGAGTAGGCCATGGCCAGGGTATACATAAGGCTTGAGCGAGCTAATTGAATCAGTCTTGCGGCAGGCTAATTTAAGATACGGAGGCGAGGAACAGGCTGCCAATGGGGAAAAATGCAGGCCTGTTGTGTCCTGCGCTCCTTCTACGTTTCTTCCCGTCTCCTTTCAACCACTCGGAGGAGCCAAAACCACATTAGGTGCCTACCGCAGGCTACGATTGGTATCTCCAGGTCTCTAATGCTTTTGAGTGAGGGAGAGAGTGTCCATCTCTGTCTCTGTCCAACAAACACTCATGGATTTAAATGTAAATGCTTATTATTTTCATGCTTATTTGTGATTGTAAATAACTGTGAGGCGTTTATTCTTAATTTGCACCGAAAAATGGCCGGACAGGCGTGACGCCTGCCAGCTGGAAAATAAATAATATTTATATTGGTAATTATTGGAATTTTTCGTATTCTTTCTTAACCCTTGCCCAAACCTTAACCCTTTTAAGAAAGCAGTATATCCAGTATTACTTTCTTAAAGGAGATAGATGTAAATGACCGGGCTGCTAAAAAATGGCTAGGTTTAGCTTACTGACCTAAAGACTAGTATCACGTCTCTGTTTCTCATCAGTCACATGTTAGCAGATAGAAGTAACAGCCATGCATTTCCTGCGCCCTGCAACATGGCCTGTTAGGCATGTTGAGGAAGCAACATTTGTTATCTACTGGAAATGGTCACTTTGATGTTATCCATATTTCTGGGATACTCACGTTAAAATGGTGCAAGAGATTCTCCCTCTCGTTGACCTTGTAGGTTTCCACACCGTATTCTTTAGCCAATCGGAAGATGCGGTTCTGAGTTGGGCCGATGTAGGCCCCGCCTAGATCAACATATTTGGTCTCCTTGTTCTGTGTGGCGTACCAGGAAAGCATACACAAAACGGAAGCAGCTCTTAATAATTTGGCAAAAACGTTCTTTATCAGGCAATTTTGCATGTCCAACCGTGTTTTGTACCTTAATGGTAAAGGTCCGGCCACCGACGCGATCTCTCGCCTCCAGAACCAATGGATTGAGCCCGCTTTCTTTCAACAGCTTGGCTGCACTCAAGCCTGTAGGAAGACCCAGAACATGGATTTAAAACACATACAGGTCTACACAACTGCTATTTTAAG
The DNA here is from genome assembly GCA_026745465.1 of Lota lota. Classification (NCBI taxonomy): domain Eukaryota; kingdom Metazoa; phylum Chordata; class Actinopteri; order Gadiformes; family Lotidae; genus Lota; species Lota lota. Next base: position 2,812,838 of record JACYXH010000559.1, on the reverse strand, counting down.
ACAAGTAGACCCAGAACACGGCTTTGAAAACACATACAGGTCTACTGTCACTTCAGCATTAAGACAAGCAAGTACAGAACACAGACCAGAAACCGTTGCTTGAATGTTTCACACAAGAAAATTATAAAAGGAAGTTTGCCTAACATTGATTTATTTTGAAAGTCTTTCTCTTTTCAAAGAGCCTGTTTCAGCTGGAATTAGAACACTGGGGAATAAATAAAAAAATGTTTCACACAAAAAAATTATAAAAGGAAGTTTGCCTAACATTCATTTATTTTGAAAGTCTTTCTCTTTTCAAAGAGCCTGTTTCAGCTGGAATTAGAACACCGGGGAATAAATAAAAAAATGTTTTGGCTTCAATGACTCTTTAAGAGACACACCAAGTGAGGAGCTTGCTAAGGAGGTGGGAGCTGAATGCTTTCCTAAAAGAGCAGTCCAACCAGATGACCTAGTCATGAGATGACCACCAGTCACAGAGACGTCCATATCTGTCCCCTCACTGACTGCTGTTCGTTATTTTCCCCACAGGGACATCGGCCAAGCTCCGCCTTTACTTGAATTGAATTTAGCTTTAAGGGAATAGTCCACAAAACATGGGTACACACGGTTTACGATCTCACATGCGATCAGATACCGTCTGAAGCGCTCTGGCTTGTGTCAGCCCTGCCCGCTCACTCAGCTGGAAGACATAAAGGAGACAGAGACAGAGCCAGAGACAGAGATGTAGAGAGAAGTAGAGAGAGATAAAGTGGTGGAGAGAGAGGTAGAGAGAAGTAGAGAGAGGTGGAGAAAGCAAGAGAGAGACAGTGGGGTAGAGAGAGGTAGAGAGAGAGATAGAGAGGGACAGATGTAGAGACAAGTCAAGTGAGGTGGAGAGAGCGCAAGACAGAGAATGGGGTAGAGATAATTAGAGAGAAAGAAGTGGCACAAGAGAGACAGAGGGGGGGAGAGGAAAGAGGGCTCACATCTGTGTAAATGTTTTCAATGCCCCAGAATCTCCTCGTCTCTCTCTCTCTCTCTCTCTCTCTCTCTCTCTCTCTCTCTCTCTCTCTCTCTCTCTCTCTCTCTCTCTCTCTCTCTCTCTCTCTCTCTCTCTCTCTCTCTCTCTCTCTCTCTCTCTCTCTCTCTCTCTCTCTCTCTCTCTCTCTCTCTCTCTCTCTCTCTCTCTCTCTCTCTCTCTCTCTCTCTCTCTCTCTCTCTCTCTCTCTCTCTCTCACCCCCGACCTCAGATGCTCTGGGGTTAGTGTTTGTTTTAAGACCAACTGTGTACTGTGTAAAATTCCCACTCTGTATGATTTGTCACTTGTTTGGTCACAAGTTAACTGCTGTGTGTACCTGGTAGAGGTATTGGACTCTGAAGGCCTAGAATCATCCCATCAGAACTTACCAAGAGACACTGAGAGACTGTGTGTAAATTGTACTGCTTCCCATGGGAAGGGACCTAGCTTACACATTACATAACACACATATCAACAAGTAGACCCTGTGGGTTCTGCTGCTGGGGGTTACGGTGTGGGACAACCCCCAGGCTAAACTCCTTACCACCGGAGGGCTTTAAAGTAAACACGGACCAAAACCAAGAACATGTTGTGGTTGGTTCGGAAAAAGTGTCTCATTAATAACTGCAAGTCTCTTATACAGAAACAAGAGATTCAAGAGGGTTTATCCATTGGTTGAGCAAGCGGTTGCTGGCTGTCTATCCGTTCCCTGTCCCAACATGCAGAATCCTGCTGGTAGGAATACTGCTCAGAACCAAAGGAGCTGTTGAATGATTTCTTCCGTTGGCACACACATAGCAATTGGACTCCCTATTGTATGGGTGCGGTCATTTCCTTTACAGTCTCTGCAAACGTATCTCCCTCTTCCCTTCCTCCACTCTTGCTTCCTCCCTGTCTTCCTCTACTCCTTGCGCTCCAACATTGCTGCGCCCTGGCGTTGCACCTCCAGGCTGTAGATGACCTAATTGTCTCGTCTCCTGGGTGAGGTTGTTAAAGGGTATCGGAAGGGGGGATGGCGATTTTGTGTGTGTGTGTGTGTGTGTGTGTGTGTGTGTGTGTGTTTAAATCTTATTGTCGATGTGTTGTTTGCCGTGGCATTTGGGCTAATACAGCGCCATGGAGGTTGGGGTCTGGCCTGGCTCTTGGCACGTTCCGGAGTGTTTATGTGACCTGTGAAGGCTTTGACCTGAGAACCTTTGTTTACTATACCTTCCATCGTGTGCACACATCCACACACACCCATGCAAGCAAGTGTCTTCAGGTAAACCTGCATGTGCATGGCATCTAGCGTGTCGATACAATGTGCTGATTGTAAGGAAACCCGAGGATGGAGGCAGTTTCCCTGATAACAGTTATTGTGCTGGAGAGTCTAAGTGTGTCCTTTGTGTCCCGACTGCGTTATTGGTCCTGTTTCTATAGTGACAATGAAAGAACCAGCTTTTTGAAGCCCCACTCTCACAAAAGAAAATTGCACGTAGGCCAATCTTCTCCTTGAGTAGAAAACCAAAACAACGCTGCATTGAAACAACAAAAAGCCACCGTTGGCCTCTGTGTTCTTTACAAACTTTCATAATACACACTCACTTCCCTAATCAACTCTCTCAATACTCCGAGCAACTGTCAAACCTGTGCATGTAATACAACAGCCTCAATGTTCGGACGGTCAATGATTGGATTATTGGAGAAGCAGTTTTTTTTACCCAAAGAATCTCCCAGAGGATGCGGACACCAAGCACAATCAAAACTGTAGCAGCCGGCGACCAAAGCGGAAACTGAAGAGTGCTCATCAGCTGAGATTGGGCTATAATTTGAGAGAGACTGAGAGAGAGAAAGCGAGAGACAGAGAGAGACAGATACACAGAGAGAGAGAGAAAGAGACATAGCGAGAGAGATAGAGAGACGGCGATAAAGAGAGAGAGACAGAAAGAGAGACAAACCTCTGGCTACCCTGTCTGCCAGATCATTGGAAATGTTATTTTGTCCCTGAGGAAGAAATACACGAGGGATAACAAACAATGAATGGAATAGCATTCAGCCCCCGTCAGGTGTCTACAAGGCTGCGTATTGATCTGCAGGACGAGGCATTTACAAGATTCTCCACAATCACATTTTCCCTCTCCTGTGTTTTCAGGAACAAGACACTTATTGACAAACAACCACAACAACCGTATTGAATAACGATTAATTGTCCTCTTTGGGGGTTGGGTTGTGTGTGTGTGTGTGTGTGTGTGTGTGTGTGTGTGTGTGTGTGTGTGTGTGTGTGTGTGTGTGTGTGTGTGTGTGTGTGTGTGTGTGTGTGTGTGTGATCACAGATGTGTTCATGCGTATATGCGTGTAAAATACATGTGTGCAGAAGACAACAATAAATAAACAAAGCAACCAGGTTGCTCTTTTCCAAGTAATAGCCTAAGCCAACAGCCAAAGAGACTGGCGTACATATCAGATTTGAAGGTTGTGTCTGCATTGTATGACAGAGAAGAGCCTAGAGGTTATGTTGCTGCATTTAATACAATGGTAATGCTTGCAACGGTCCCCTATTAAAGGATCAGGTCTGCTTAATGCATGTTCCACTCTGATCCATCCAAACCCTCAGTCAATACCCATAGTGAGTGGTGGGTATAGTGTACACTACACTCATTGTCATTAGGCTGGAACCATTCATTCTCCCATCTTCTGTTACACGGAGCTACCTGTGAACACCTGATTCACAAGAGCTGTCCAAACATCAGGTCCATGGTGCTTCTCAGGGCGTTTCAGTTCTGCAAACACCCATTTTTTCCGTGTGCCTTTTCTGCTCGAAGGTTTTTATATCTGTGGCAACTGGAGATAACGCAGCACATTTAAACCTGTACTACATGGCCTTTTCCTGTCACACACACAAACACACTCACACGCTTGCACACTCGTGAGAACACACAGGCACACACACACGGACATGCACACACACACACACACAACAAAAGGCAAATTACCATATATTATTCTTTAATATTTGCACAGCTAACAGAAAAAGGTCCGTCCCTAACCCTTTCCCTGTATTGCGATGGAATAAGGCTGGAATCAGACAGTTTAGTTCAGACAGCTTGGACGGACAGCTCTACAGAGCCCAATTTATCAGAGACAACTGTTGGAAGGAGTGGGAGAGAGTGCTAAACAGTGTGTCCCACATTAAACGATGATCCGTGCACCATTAAGGCAGCAGGGCTGTTTCACCACAACATGAACAAAAGCAGCATGCGGAGATCAGTGTGACTCAGGAACCAAACTAACACAAGCTCCAGCAAGCTCCTGCTAACTGCAGCAAGTTATACAAGTTAATGTTTAATCTAAGTAATGCATATTTATTACCATGTTGTCATAGGAATTGTGGTAGTGTTAGATAAGATGTATTATTACAGTGTGTGTGTTGGCTTTAGGTATTGCTTGATCGGACAGACTAGAGCCAGGTTGTACGTGCAGGAGCACCTGACATGATGCCTTTGTCTCTCGCTCGCTCTTCAACCTTGCAGCACCAATGCAACCTTACCATCTCCTCAAGGTAGAGAACATCGGCATCATGCAAAAACAAAAACATACAAGTCATCGATACGAATGCGCTGTTCGTATGCTGGTTCAAGATGAGGTAACCAGAAATGTAATTATGTGGTGAATGAAACGTGCCCTCATGTGTCCTGCCGGGAGCATACGCTCTATGAGGCGCGTTCTCACTACAGAGGAGATCCACTGGGACGCCGTCAACGCCTACACTGGAGAGGAATCCAGCTGGGTTCATGGACCTATGGCCAAGTTCTAATTCACCACACTGTTCATGGACCATGTGTAAATGTGACTCTTCATAGACATCTCGTCCATCGAGAGGTGGGTTTATGAGCCGGTGCATCGTAAAGAGAATAGGGCCCGACGGACATATCTGCTCTTCACTGTACCAAAACCCTTCCCCTGTTTGGCCTTCCTTGGTAACTCTCTGTCTCGCTCTCTCTTGCTCTCTGTCAGTATTACAACAATCTCAAGCCTATACCTTTGCAGAATAGTATGCAGTACTGCTTCTTCATCTTCCCACTTGCCTTCATTATTTCTGCCTTTACCCCACTTTTTCGCTCTCTGTCTCTCTCACCCTCTTTCTATATCTCTCTGTCCTTCTCTCTGTCTCTCTCTCTTTCGCTCTCTTATTTTTTTTCCAAATTCCTGTTGGTGGTTGGCTGTCACAAAAGTTTAGTGTGCTAGGAAAAAGAAAAAGCTCTGGCCTCTCTCCGCCTGACCCCCCCCCCCCCCCCCCCCCCCCCCCCTCCCCCCCACCACCACACACACACACACAACCCCCCAGGCCGACACTTCTCTGCTTGTCAGGGGCACAGGCAGGCAGGCTGATGACAATTGCATTTGCAGGAGAAAGGGTGACATTTCTCATGGGGAAGGAAAAGAGAGCGTGGGAGAGAAAGAGAGAGAGAGAGGAAGGGAGGGAGAGTGAGGGCAGTAAAAGCTGCACTATCCCTTTGCCTCCATCAATCTACTGATTAGAAGACAGTGATGGTGATAGGTGGAGCTCCATTCCAGCGTGGACGAGGCAGAGACGGGGGCCAGTTACGTAATGACCATGCCCTGTAGAGACACACGGGGGGATGTCTGCTGCTTCTTTGACCAGAATGATCAACCATATTCTACCTATCAGGTGACTCTGTCTGTCAGCCAAACAGGGACACAGACCGACATGGAAACTCCATCCATCGATATTTTCCGTCTAGTAGAGACAGGAAGTAGAAAAGTAGCCTGTGATTGGACCGAGCCATCATCATCAACGGCAATCGGACATCTAAATGACAAGAGCATTACCCACTGACCGCTCCGAGGGCTGCAATGGATGAACTGGTTCAATGTAGAAGGCCAGGCCGAGGCAGCGCATCGGGGCTGAAGGTTGATGAGGGGAAAGGAACCTTGTGTTCTATCTAACCTGGTCCCGATGAAGAATGCCAGGGACTCTCAGTGGTGTCTGCTATTTCTATGAGTCTCCCGAGGTCATCTTTAGACATGCGTTGTTGCACCTCTTACGGCTATCTGACATCTGCCCATTGTGACAGTTCAAATCAGGACATCACCATCAGAGGATTTATCCAGTATTACAATGATCTAAAACCAATAGAAGTACAATATTACTGATGCTGTGTTTTTTTTCTAACACAATAACTGCAGGTAAAACTCGTATTTGGAGACATGTATAAGAAAATAGCAAAGAATAAAAAAACATAAGGGATAAAAGCCCACATTAGCAATCTACTTCTTATATTTACTAACTTTCTAAATGTAGTATTCAAAAACTAAATGTATATAGTGAAACAAATTTACCAGTAGATCTAAATCAGTCAATCTGATTTGGAATAATATATTTTTGCAAGACGCAGGAGCATTTATGCACGCCTAACTAATTGACGCTATAAGGTCAAACTTGGAGATCAAACCAGGACAATAAAGACACGTTCCATCATGAAACAGCCCATAATACAGGCACACGGTGCGAGAAGACTTTGATCTGAAGAACCGTGTCGTTCTTCGTCCGATCATAAATCTGTGTTTAAACCTTGTGATACTATGCGCTTTGGGTGAGAGGGCTATTCTGGCTGAAATTATTCTTGTGTTTTTCTTTCTCTGCTATCATGATGAAGCCCCTCATCTTGTGTGAAACATTTGCCATTTACCTGCCTCGGTCTACATAACCTATGGCAGAACCCCTCAAGTCTGGCTGCTAGAGACACTGCTTTCAGAGTGGTCCCTAAAAAGCCATGTGTTTTTAAATCCAGCAGATGCACACAGCAGAACAATACACACACACACACACAGCAGTCATTCGTTGTTTCTCTGTTGTTTAAGATATCTAAAGAGGCAAGCACTAGTCTGAGTTAGTATTATTTTGTAGGCATTGTTAATACAGATATTACAGAATACAAATTTGCTTCTCTTGTATCTGTGATTTACAAACCTAACACACACACACACATCTATTTGCTTTTGTTTTATATGATGCAATATTAGGCCTACATAAAGTTGTTGTGTTTGTAAGTACAATTAAGTCTGATGTCTGATATGTGTGCTCTATTTCCCCACCAAGCAATGTGGTATTGTGATTGGGGGCTGGTGCACCTCTTTTTTATATAATAGAAGGCAAGGAGCAAACGGAGATAAGAGGAGTGATTTATCTAAGTCACACACACGCGTGTTAATGATTGATAACAACGTGATAGCTTAGCGTGAACTCCGGTCTCCTCTCAATGTGTGTAAAAAAAACCGGTACAGGTATGACCAGTCAGTCTCTGTTGCTTAGTTGCTCAAGGCACTCCCAGCGACACGCGATGGGAGACGCAACTCACGGAAAAGACGTGCCGTGAAGACGGGGAGGAAATGCACCGTGTAGGCTACACGGCGTTCAGATGGGAAACGCTGAGGCTGTCTCTTGCGAGTACAGGTCGACGTTCCTTTATAACGACTTCAAGAGACATCCAATAATACATACATTGGGAAACATGTAGGCGTAAGTGGCCTAACATTTGTTTTGTGCTGCAACAGTTGTCATATGCATAATGACTAGCACCAAGCTCACTGCTTCTGGTTGGGGGAGCAATGTCAACATCCATCTCTACCGAAGCAGTTTGTATCTATTACATTGCTGTCCAGCTTTGCTCAATCTAAGTTTTTAGGACAGATCTTTTTTTTTTAGCAAATTGTACCTACCTGATATTCCTGCCCCTATCACGATAACATCGTACGTGTTGTTCGGAGTAGTCATGATGCCTCGTCTTTCGGTTGCCGTTGCTATCTTCCCCAAGCTGCCGCACTCTGCTGCTCGCCGCTTACGCAGAGTGCACAGCGGATGGCATCTGTATTATAAGATGTGGTCACGCCCACCTCTCGACTCCGCCCACCAGTAGTAGAGTGTAACGATTTGAACTTGCTGTATGAGGGATGGTTACCAAGGAAGTGTGATGAGAGCTCTTTCCGATCGTATAAAGCAACACCAAACACATGATAAAATATCCCAATGGGGACTTTGTTCGAATGATAATGGTAATGTTTGGAGGTGAAAGTCTTGTTTGATTTGCCTGATTAGGACATCAGGACATTTTACACCAGTTTTATGGCCAGTTTCCATGGCCATAATTATTTTAATCATTACATTAACAGCCCACAAAACTATACGCAGGTTATTGAGAAGTGTGGTGGAAATTATTCGAACTGTATTGTCAACGCAACTCAGAATAAACTTAAAGAGTTTATTGTAATAAAGGGTAAAAAAAAATAGTATAAGATAAAAGTAGTCTCTGCGCAGAGGCCACACAACACGTCAAGCATGCAAAGGTTGAAGCGCTGTGGTGAGCCCAGAACAGTGGGAACACTCATTGAGGGCACTGCTGTAGATAGAGATGCCACTACTCCTTTCGGCCATCTCAGAATGTAGCTCCTGGTATTGCTACGTCTGTGTCTGCCGAAGCTGTCGCAGTTTCCCTCAAGGGCCATAAGTGCGGTATAAACAGTGCAATGGTTACTATAGATCATAACTAAGGGGTCACCGTTTCTTAGTGTCTTGCGAACATGTTTTACGGAAATTGTCATTACAGAAGCAATGACCAAATAAAATAAAATTAGACAACTTCACGTGTATTTTGTATTATGTTGCCCCCTTGTGGAGGTCTACAACCAAAAGAAGAAAATTTAATAATAACGTTCAACTCTCTTGGTTTAGTTCATTCTGACAACACGTACAACATTTTGCCTATGGCATGAATGCATTATAACACTGCACTATATAGGACCAACAATAGACCATCGTTGTTAATCCTAATCCTGGTATGATCTCATTTAAGCCACTAAACTCACAGGTTAGCACAACCCTTTTCTATCGCGGACTAGGGCAGTGTGGCAAACGGGAATGGGTGTCGATTCTCCATCGTTGTCTACACTGAAGACAATGTCTGCTGGGATGCATTGCATGACAAATTCAAGTCCAACAATTTTCCAATGCGAACTGTAAGGGTGTTACATGTACAGAGAAGGTTGCTCTGATTCTGTGCAGCTATGTTTGGGGGCAGGGCATGCTATTCAAATAAATTATACAAATACAAAACACACGCGCACACACACACGCACACACGCACACACACACACACACACACACACACACACACACACACACACACACACACACACACACACACACACACACACACACACACACACACACACACACACACACACACACACACACACACACAATTCACGACAGACCTAGCTTGGACACAAGCACATTGTTTAGGAACCACTCCATTTGGCATCCGTGTGCAGAGAGAATGATAGAGCGTATTCAAATGTCAAATTCCACAACTATTCAACACCTATACATATACAGTCAGGAGTCAGGTCGTGTGAGTGGCCCCTGCTGACCATATACTAAATACAGAAGTCGGGTAGTCGTCTCAGTGGCCTCTCGTTACACAGTAAGTGTGATTCCCCTGCATATCCACAAGATGGCAGCAGGAGCGAGCAGGAGGTATCGAAGCGAGCAACAGAGACTCAAGCCATTCTCTGCCCTGCATCCGACAGGGTTTTGAATACAGTACCATTTACGGTGTATTGAATTTGGCAACCTCAAGCTGCCCTCTGTATTGTATTAAGCTGTCATTTATCATATTACTACAAGAAGTGACTTCATCCTTGGAACGCGTTCATGCTGCCAATGATATCGATATGGAGATGGTGACAGTGCAATTCCTGTGGTAGACACGCATACATTTAAACCTGCTGCGCTGCGTCACCTTTTTTCACCACAGCCATCCCTTCAGTTAAAAATATTTTGTAACGTAGACTATCCACTGCTGCCATTGCGTCCAGATTTTTGTTCTCTTGCTAAATCAATCTGGGCTGATGAGAACCGTGGCGTGAATCACAGAGGGCGTTGCTTTTATAACCCGAGTTTAAAATGATGAATGGGTTATTATTCAATGTGATTATTCTGAATTATGATATGAATTATGATGACGATTATGGTGATCATGATTATTGTTTTTATTATTAATGATTATTATTATTACTATTATTATTACTATTATTATTATATTATTATTATTATTATTATTATTATTATTATTATTATTATTATAAGGATTATTTGACCAATTATGCATGCTTTAAAAGGTTTTGAACTGTGTGGCTGCCATGAAAAATTGCATTGTGCAGTTTAAACGTCATGGTGAAAAATGTGGTATGCAAACGAACGTCTCCAATAAACGTGTTCATCGTGAGCTATACTTCAAGTCGCACATATTGTTCATATTTTCCACATCTGTTCTTTTAAGTTGACAGGTGTTACAGTGTTCGATAAAACAGCTCACGTCTGTCGTCTTGATTTCATGTCTGAGTGGAGGATTGGATGAGCGGGGATGAGGATATTAAATATGTGCGGTGTTAAATGTGCGAGATGTGAGGACGCTATTAAAAGCAGACCGCAGACCTACGCGGTGGCTGCTTCACACCTGGAAACACAGCCCTCTGAATACTATATTTAATACTGACATATGAGTTAGTTGCCTCCTTAATTAGAATGGGTGGGTGGGAGAGGGAGAGAGAGTGAAAGAGAGAGAGACGGAAAGAGGGAGTGAGATAATGCAAGAGGGAGAGAGAAAGGGATAGAGTGAAAGAGGGAGAGAGAATGAAAGGCAAAGAGAAAGAAAGAGAGAGAAAGAGAGTGGTAGAGATAGACAAAAAGAGGGAGACAGAGAGAGAGAGAGAGAGAGAGAGAGAGACAGAGGAAGAAACAGAGAGAGAAAGAGAAAGCTGGGGGGGGGGTGAGAGGGAGACACAGCTGTGGAATTTTCCAAACATCCCCTCCATACTCCCCTTGTAGAGCAAGCAATAAAAGAATCCAGTTATCGTCAGTCTGACAGCCATTATGTTGCTCCTCTTTCATTCTGTCACACTGGTCCCATCGTAATTATAACTCCTGCCTCATCCCACAAATGTCTCCTCTCTGCCAAAGAGAGTGTGTGTGAGTGTGTGTGAGTGTGTGTGTGTGTTTATGTGTGTGTGTGTGTGTGTGTGTATGTGTGTATGTGTGTGTGTATGTGCGTGCATGTGAGTTTGTGTGTGAGAGCATCTGTGTACATGTACGTGTGTTTATGAGTGTGTGTGAAAGCTTCTGTGTGTAAATGTGTGTGTGTGTGTGTGTGTGTGTGTGTGTGTGTGTGTGAGTATGTGTATGTATGCCTGTGTGTCTGTGCCTGTGCGTGTATGTTTGTCTGATTATGCATATGTGTAAGCGTGTGTGTATGCGTGCATGTTAATGTCTGCCTGTGCATATGTGTGCCTGCCTGTTTGTCTGTCTGTCTGTGTGTGTGTTTGTTTGTGTGTATGGGTGTGTGTCTGTCTGTGCATTTGTGTGTGTGTTTGTGTATGTGTGTTGAAGTGGGAGAGTCTCAGTGAGAGGAGACAGCACAGAAAGGCCGATTAATCCCTGGAGTTGCAGGGCAAAGCTGTTTATTGGGTTCACGTGCATTGCGGTCGGCCATGCTGTCAGTTGTGTTTGGGATTGAACTGTTCTCAGGCCAGCATATCGCCCCGTCTCAAAGGGTGGCGGGGGGGGGTAACGTTTCACCACAGAATACAACAAAGGCATCAGTTCAGTGTGTCTGTGTGTGTGTGTCTATATGTGCGTGTGTGTGTGTGTGTGTGTGTGCTTGTGTCTGCGTATGTCTGTGCTATGTGTGGGCTTTCATGTGCTTGCCTAAATGTGTGCGTAAAATGCGTGCGCGTATATGTGCGTATGTGTGGGCGTCCATGTGTATGAGTGAGTGCAAATATTTTCACGACCACAGCATTTAGGCACCACAGATACTGTATCTCAGATTAGCGGTGTAGCTACGGCAACACGACCATTCATTCGTGTTATTGTAAACGATACTACCTAATTTCATTTACTGCTTTATTAGACTGTACAGCAGACATGGGTGGAATCCATGTTGTCTCGTCATGATCCAGCAGGGTTGCCTTCGTTAGCAATCACAGAAACAAAAGACAATCAGCATGTTCTGTGTCGTATACGTTGATATTTAGATGAACCATATGTATTCATAAAAAAAAGGATTATCAAACTACAGCCAAATACAGGTTATACAATTGCTTGTTCTAACCAATTCAAATTAGTGCAAACCAACGTCACATGGGTTATAGGTTGTATCTCGCCAAGTGACCATCACTTAGTACAGATTTGAGCCAATCAGGACACCAGAGGGGGCACTGTCTGTGAGGTTTAATTGAAGTATTTGGTCATTCTTAAAAACTATAGCATTCTGATGAGGGAAAATAACTGGATTTAATCTTTTTAACAGCATAGAAATCAAATTTAATCTTTTGTTTCCATTGTTCCAATTAGAACATTACATTATAGAGGAATAGGAATATAATGGCGATGAGCCCTGGTTTAATTGAGTAGAGTAATTGCATTTGTATTTGTATTTTTTTCAGCATCTCTCTTATATTATCATATTCCTCTTATTATTTAACACAGGTTGTTTATTAATTTACGGTCTATTAATAACCTGTCTTGGTGGGGGGAAGCATTAGTGAGCAAGCAAACATCCAGTAAACGGTGTTTCATTTGTAATTGTTTACATATCATTTGTGATTGTGTACGTATGGTTTGTAATGGTATACATCGAGACCATGCAGAGACTGTCTGGATGGATGGGTTACACAGGTATAAGTGGATTGACCATGCTTCTCAACCTCCGAGGCAAAGTGTGGCACACATCATTGGTTACAATACACAACAGGCACAAGCATCAATCTTTCCTCAATCGCGTCACGCTAGTTACGACTGGTTTTAAACAAGCCTTGCGAGAACAACGCTCCGGAAAACAAGAGTATAATACATTTGAAAAGCAGCATGGGAGACCATTAGAATCTGTCGACAGTTTGCGTAGATCTTCTCTCCCTTTGTGATCACAAACAAGGCAGTACATCGCCACACACAGCTTTCATTAGCAAAAACCCCAACTCACGCCAAGAACCCGGCATTTAGCGTTACAGTCCCGTCCCCCCCGTCCCGGCCTAAGGCCTGCCACATATGAGCTCTCCTGTCAGTGCCGGTGCTTGGGTGGTGAGAGGAACTGGATCAAAGTCTACTGGGAGTATGTAAAACGGTTTATTGGGCGGATGAAGCAGGCGAGAGAGACCAGGCAAAGGTGCGTCTTGTATAGATCCTCCATATGTGCAGCTTTATAAAGACTTTCTCGCGCTCTCTCTCTCTCATTCTCTCTCTCTCTCTCAAGCTCTCTCTCTACCACTCTCTCTCTCTCTCTCTCTCTCTCTCTCTCTCTCTCTCTCTCTCTCGCTCACTCACTCTCTCTCTCGCATGCTCTCTGTACCACTCTCTCTCTCTATCTCTCTCTTTCTTGGTCAGGTCCATTCCCATGATGTCGCTCTAATGGGGCATATTGTTTTTCTGGGGATGAAATGCTGGTGAGGATTGTATATATATATATATATATATATAGGATTGTTTGGTAGGAGCTCCCATCCTGTAATGTGTGATAGAGTTTCACTGCAGTGTGGACTGGAGGGTCCTAGGGGCCCCTCACAGCGGCGGTTTTGCAATCTGTGTGCCCTGGGTTGCTGGGATAACTGCCCTCTATATGGGCTGTCCTTATGATGGAGCCCAGCCAAATAGCTCTGAAAACACAGCAGAGGGGAGCAGGAGGGACATCTAGGCGATTGCTCTGGAAAGCATGTTTTTAAACGGGGTTTGCGTGGTTGAGGCCCAAGGACACCTTTTCACTTCTGAACTAACGGATTTGGTGAATGTCAATATGTTGTGATCGTTTGGCTCTCCATAGGACTATAACAGCAACAACAACAGCAACAACAACAACAACAACAACAACAACGATAATGCTCTCCAGTATCTCTCCCCCGGGCCGATTCTCCCAGTGTTTATGAACATTAAACACAGCAATGAAAGAAAGAGGAGCTCTGGAACGTTTCTGGGGCCATGCAGCGCTGTTTGGTGGGGGGGGGGGGCGTCGGAGCTTCAGAGAGAAGGTTCTTGGGGAGGGTTCAACTGCACTCCTCACAGTTGCAGGCCAGGATGTATCTGTAGGTGGCGGTGATGCGGCTCCCCCCGGCGCAGCGGAGCCGCACGGCCTTCAGCTTGGAGGTGTGCGGCCGGCAGCAGGAGCAGGTGCTCTTGAAGGGCTGCTTGAGCACCGAGCTGAAGGAAACCAGGGGGTCCGAGCGAGAGGTGTGGCTGCAGTGACCCTCGCAGCGCGCCAGCAGCACCATCTGCGGAGAGACACGCACGCACACCACACACAGACACACGTACACACATACGCACACATAAGAAACGGGCCATGAGGTTTGAAAATCAAGGAATGATGTGAGAACATGTCAGACATCTTTGAGCGTGATCAGCTTTGGATTTAAAAAGTGGTGATGTTATTTTTAAGAAGGTATTGTACATGTGCTACAACTGTTCTACCGAGCAGATATCAGATGTTTTTTTTAGCGATTTCCCCCCCCCTTGAAACTGGGGAATGGGAAAAAGGGGGATTTGTTTTCATACCAGTGGAAACTACCACTCCCCAGTTCCTCCGCTCGGAGATGAGACAAGGCCCAGTGGTTACACATGTCCCAGTGTTGTTGAGGCCTATCTGTCAAAAGGGAGATTTCTGTCCTTTCGACATTCCAGTGTCTCCCCAGGCCCCCCGGCTCCTGGCCTTGCACCTGTGAGATAGCGGCCCAGACCAGTCGTTCACTCCCACGCCTGCTGCCCCTATGGGGATGGTCAACCGTGGGAGACACCCCCGCCCCATCCCACCAAGTAAGTGCCCTTTTTAAATCCCCCCCACCATCCCCTGCCCTGCGGATCTTTGACGCACACAGTGCAGAAAGCATGCAGACTCACACACACAAACTCACACTCACACACGCAACACACACTAGACCGAGCTTGCTTTGTATGTCATTCGGTTCAAACACACATACTCATGCATAGACACACACGCACACACACACACATATAGACACACACACGCACACACAACAGTGATCAGTGTTGTGACCAGTGCTGCCATTCCAGACCAGGTCGCTCCATTCCTGCGCCTCTCTAAACGGGCTCCTGTGTCATGTCCTGCCAGCTGCTACGTGTCGCCACCCCTCTGACAATAGACTGTCTGGGGCCAGGAGGGAGCGCAACCACACACACACACACACACACTGGCATGAACATGCACACACGCGCACACACACACACACACACACACACACACACACACACACACACACACACACACACACACACACACACACACACACACACTGGCATGAACATGCACACACGCGCACACACACACACACACACACACACACACACACACACACACACACACACACACTGTGATGAAGGTGCACCCACACACACACACACACATACACACACACATCGAGAGGCACAAACACAGAGATGCACACACAAAGATGCACAACCACACACTCCCATAGACATACAGGCAGGCTCACATGCACATACGCACATAAATACACACACAGACACACACACTCACACATGCACACTCCCACTCACTCAGTCAGACATGTGTATGCACACAGGGTTCTGCGGTGTCACCGCCTTTGTAAGACCATATGTCTTTCTGGGAGCTGAGGGTCAGGACCACATACAGTAGTTCCAAATCCCTTCACTGTGACCTTTTCTCTAGCTCCTTGTCTGCTCACCTCCTACTATCTCCCTCTTCCTCTTCTCCTCACTTTCTACCATCTCCCTCCTCCTTTCCTCATCTCCCACTATCTAGGTCCCTCTCTCCTTGGTGCCTACTACCTACCTCTTCCTCTCCTAGCCTTCTACCACCTACTTCCTTCTCCGTCTCTTTGATCATTCTCCACCCAACAAGGGTGGATTAATAGATGAGCCCTCCATGGTGACCCACAGGCTAGCTGGTGATCTGGGGCTAGTGAGAGAGTGATAGAGCCTGGAGTCTCTGGTGGTCTCTGGTGCCTCCCATCAGAGGATATAGCCTGGAGTCTCTGGTGGTCTCTGGTGCCTCCCATCAGAGGATAGAGCCTGGAGTCTCTGGTGGTCTATGGTGCCTCCCATCAGAGGATAGAGCCTGGAGTCTCTGGTGGTCTATGGTGCCTCCCATCAGAGGATAGAGCCTGGAGTCTCTGGTGGTCTATGGTGCCTCCCATCAGAGAATAGAGCCAGAAGTGTCTGGTGGTCTCTGGTGCCTCCCATCAGAGGATAGAGCCTGGAGTCTCTGGTGGTCTATGGTGCCTCCCATCAGAGAATAGAGCCAGAAGTGTCTGGTGGTCTCTGGTGCCTCCCATCAGAGGATAGAGCCAGGAAGTGTGTTTGTGTGTGAGGGTGAAACGGTGTCATAAGAAGAAAGAGCTCTAAAGGTACAGTATACTGGCCCCGTGACAAAAGCTGGGCAGCAGATGAAAGCAGACACACCAAATACACTTGCACAGCAAGAATGTGCACACACACATATGCTCACACGCGCGTGCACACACACACACACACACACACACACACACACACACACACACACACACACACACACACACACTCACACAAACATACACACACACAAGCGCTACTGGGCCCATGCAGTCAGAACAGCACACTCACTGTGTGTGCTGTTCTGACTGCAGGGGCTCAGTTGAGCTGAGCTCTGACCACCTGTTCTGTCCTCTCTGACTCGCCAACACAATAAATAGACCAAAGCGCTGTGCAATTATGTGTGATGAGGAGGTAAAGGATGGCATGGTGGAAGGACGACTTGACACCATGTTCACACCACCATCAACACGACTTGATCCCGACGCTGCCCTCTGTAAATTTGTTCTGTCAATGGAACGCAACCTCTGAGATCAGAGGCTGAAAACACTGTCACTGGCTTGAGCAAGCTGTTACTTACACTCTGCCGGTGTACCATGCCTCGCCGATATTATATGACGTTTGTCCGCTTATTTTCGATTGGCTTAGCTTAGTCGCGGCCTTACCTTGGAATTGCACTTGTAGATGGGGTGGGTGATGGTCTCCACAAAGTGGTGCCTCATGCAGCGGTCAGGGTCGACCTCCGCCAGGTGCGCATAGCCCTTCTCACTGGCCTTGTTGTTGCTAGTGGCGGCGTGCACCAGGCCCAGCAAGGGGCAGCACACTAGGGCCAGCAGCAGGCCCATGGGGGAGCCCACCGAGAGAGAGGGCCTCATGGTTGTGAGCACCCTGAGCTGCCCCGGGTCGGCGATGTCCGACACCTCCTTCTGTCCGCAGCAGCTCAGCCTACAAGTGTCTCTTCACTATTGTCCTCCTCTCGTTCTGCGAGTCTATCACAAGTTCTTCTCTCTGTGTCTGTGTGTGTGTGTGTGTGTGTCTCTCTCTCTCCTCTCTCTCCCTCTCTCTCTGGCAGTCTATCAGTTAATGTATAGATCTCTTGTGTTGACGCCCCTGCCTGACGGTGTGTGAGCAGCAGAGGTTGTGTACAGGCAGGCCCAGGCTGTCCCTTGATCCATCGCCTACCCTCACGGTCTGGAAGAGAGGACACACACACAAACACACACACACACAAACACACTTGAATTGCCATTAAACACAAGAGAATAGAAAAAGTGTGTGTCTGTCTGAGTGCGTGCATGTGTGTGTGTGTGCGTGCGTGTGCGCTTGAGTGTGTGTGCATGTGTGTGTGTGTGTGTGCGTGCATGTATGTATGTGTGTGTGTGTGTGTGTGTGTGTACATGTCTCTGTAGGCTGCTGTATCAGGTGATGTTTTGTGTCCAGTCATTAGTTGTGTGTTCTTCCAAGGCTTACTGTGGAAGCTGCAGAACCCATCAGGAAGGTGAGCTGGTAACAGAACACAGTCATATACATCCTTGCCAGTTGTAGTGTCTCACTTCCCTCCTGTTTTGTTAGCAGTGTGTGTTTGTGTGGTTGTGCGAGTGTGTGTGTGTGTGTACACGAGTACACGACAAGGTCAAGTAGACAGCCAGGTTGCATGTAGGTGTGTGATACACAGTAAAAACCGCCCGCCCACATTTGTTTTATTTCCTGAAGTAATCTTCCAAGTCATCAAGTCACATACATGCACATAAACACACAAAAACACACATACACACAAATACACATAATACACACACACACACACGCACACGTACTCACATACACACACAATCACACACACAATCCTGCACACACACAATCCCACACACACACACACACACACACACACAATCACCCACACACGGACGGGAATCCAAACGAGTGCACAAACCATGCCGCTCCCGTTACACGGCAGCAGCAGGAGAAATCGAAGCTGCGCAGAAAAAGCCACAAGCGGGCGAGTGACGGATGACTTATTCACTCAAATAAATTGCTCTCCTCACATGCACCCTGGAGAGCAAATCCCCTCTGTCGCCCGCAGCACCATGTAGTCATGGTTCTGAACCCGGGCCTTGCTCTGCCGGCCTCCTGACAATGGGCTCTGTGTTTAACAGACAGCTTGGTGCTGGACCTCAGACAGCTCCGCTAAGTGGGCCTGTTGTGGTGAGAACGTGAGTGTGTGTGTGTGTGTGTGTGTGTGAATGGGGGTGGGTGGGTGTTTGGTTAAGTGAGACAGACAAGATGGTGGGGGAATAAGTGTGGTAGAGGAGAAAATAAACAGATCACAAAAATGCAAAACGGGAGAATGTATGAACTAGATTGTTTGGGAAGTTTTGATTGGCTGATTATACATCTGCTAAAAATCTTTGACTTAGATGCCTTGTGTGTCTATGTGCGTGTGTGTGTGTGTGTGTGTGTGTGTGTGTGTGTGTGTTTGTTTGTGTATGTAAGCTTTATTGCGAAGCATGTTTGTATTGTGTTTGTAAGATGTGTCCACTTTATAATCTGTAATGGACGTGTACATTTGCCAAAGGTGCATATTCGGCATGCCTCTATGTGGTGGTGTCGATTTGCCTTGTTGTGATGTTGTGTCCGCCTGCTGTGTGCACAAGAGAGACGAGTGCACGTGAAGGCCATGGCTCCCATCCTCGAGTTACCGTGGCAGTAAGTGTACTCCAGAGCAGTCCCTGGCACGCGTCGAGCACAGGAAATGGGGGGGGGGGGGGGGGGGGGGGATTGCAATATAGCTAAAACCTTTTTTTGTATCTATCTTCGTTGCCACAAACTTACACGCTCTGATTTCCCCATATGTCTCACAATAATCACAAATCTCAACAGGTTAATTTAAAACCTTCAGACGCCCCTTCCTCTCTCTCTCTCTCTCTCCCCTCTACTCCCCCCCCTCTCTCTGTCTCTCCCTCTCCTACTCCCCCCTCTATCTCTCCTGTCTCTCCCTCTCGCTCTGTCTCTCCCTCTCACTCTGTCTCTCCCTCTTGCTCTCTCCTACTCCCCCCTCTCTCTGTCTCTCCCTCTCTCACCCCTACCCCCCTTTCTCTCTATCTGTCTCTCCCTCTCTCTCACCTTTATTCCCCCCTCTCTCTCTCGCTGTCTCTCTCTTTATTCCCTACCCCCCCGTGTCTCTCACTCTCCTACTCCCCCCTCTATCTCTCTCTGTATCTGTGTCTCTCCATCTTTCTCTCTCTCTCCCCCCTCCCTCCTTGCCCCCAGACCCTGTGCTCCAACCCATAAGCCCTGTGTGTTTTAATTTCGGAGAGGGAAATCATTGAGCTTCAACATGTCTCCTGTGAGGGATAGAAGCATCGCTTGACCAGTTAAAACGAATACTCCCAGAGATGTTGAGCTGGGCCCCGTCCACATCATGTGACTGTGGACCCTAGCTCACACACCAGCAGCAGCAGCCACACACATACACACACACACACACACACCCGTCACCCACCTTACAACTGCCTTATCAATACCCATGTTATACTGTAATTGAGCCGGTGGAGCCCCACTGTTGATCTTGACTGTCTCTCTCTCTCTCTCTCTCTCTCTCTCTCTCTCTCTCTCTCTCTCTCTCTCTCTTTCTATCTCTCTGTTTGATTGTTTCTCTCTCTCTCTCTCTCTCTCTCTCTCTCTCTTTCTATCTCTCTGTTTGATTGTATCTCTCTCTCTCTCTCTCTCTCTCTCTCTCTCTTTCTATATGTCTGATTGTCTCTCTATCTCTCTCTCCGACAGAACGGATACGGGCCCAGGTGACCTGGTCCACATCTGTCTGGGAGAGAACCAGATATCAAAGCGTGCTCCTGTCCAGGCCATCATTTGAATGAGATTCATCTCCAAACACTGTCGACGCTCCGAACGTAAACACACGGTAGGTTCCAAGCAGCGCGGTTCTCGCATGCAAGACGCGAGGCGAGTGTGTGTGCGGCTGACGGTGGAATCAATCCCAGATCGTGAGTGATAGATACTTATGGTTCCAGGGGGGCTGGAAAAACAAAATGCGCTCAGCACATCCGCATAAATCATCACGCGTCTCCCCTCTCCCGCTTCTGCAACTCAAACCCTAAAGGAGCACAACAAAGGAGGTAAAAAACCCAAAGAAAACACATGTTTTTCATTACAAAAATACGGACAATTGTGAAGCTGCTCGTTATACGAGTGAGTCATGTAGCGCTGTCGTTCCCAACCTTTGGCTTTAGATGTTCCACTAAATGATCATCAAGACCTTTTGCGGACCACCTCATATGCAAACAGTAAGAATAAGATAAATACACATGGAGTGGCTGAGCAAAGAGTGCCAGCGCCCCCTTTATACACAATTATTACTGCAAGAAGGCCAGTGGGAAACAGTGGAAAGGAAAAGTCAGCAACGCTGCTCATGCTCCCATTGTGTTTATTGAGTAAACACACATGAACACAAAACATCAATGTTAACATTACAGTAGAAATCATATGATGGAATGCACAAAGCGCCACTCTTTTTGAAATAATAACAAGCCATGAAACTATATTTAATATATATTTATTTTCAATTAGCTATATATTTTTTTTATTCTTGTAAATGTGTCTATTTCGAGAAAACACTCCCACGTACCACTGGTGGTGTGCGTACCACAGGTTGAAAAACACAGAGGCAGAGAGTATCAGAACAGCTCTAATAAACATAGACGGTTTGTCCTGCAGGGTTTTCATGAGGGTCTGCTGCCAGCGCTAAGCTTTGCAGATGAGAGGCTGTGATTAGCTGATAGTCTGCTGGGGACGGTGGGGTGTCATTGTTGGGGTGTCATTGTTATCCCCTTGCTATGCAGCTTACTAAGCTCCCCTTTGTGGTCAACATATTGCTATGTTGCCAATGAGTGGGGATACCCCGACGCACACATACATACACACATACATGCATTCAATTCAATTGTACTTTTTGTTCAATTCAATTTTATTTGTATAGCCCTTAATCACTGTTACAGTCTCAAAGGGCTTAACAGGCCATATATTTATGGCCTGCGTGAATGCATACAGGCACACACAAGATACACACACACACATACACATATAGACACAAACATGCATACACGCATACACACACATGCACGCACACATACACACACACACAAACACAGAAAGATAGATAAACCCCCTAACACATACACACACACACACATACAATCATGCACCTGTGAATGTACAACCACAGACACTCACACACACACACACACACACACACACACCAACCGAATACACACACACAGACACACACACACACACACACAGTACAAGGTGAAAGTACGTGGACTTGGATAACGCCTCTATCGGTGACTCACACACTGGTGATATCAACGCAAATGGCATCTGGCATCACAAAGGGAGGCTTTCAAGATAATTTGAGAGGATTGTTTTTTGTTTGTATAAGAGATGGAGAGAAAGAGAGAGAGATAGAGAGAGGGAGAGAGAGGTAGAGTGAGGGAGAGAGAGAGAGACAGAGTGATAGTGAGAGTGACTGAGCGAGAAAAAGATAGAGACAGACAGAGACTGAGAGGCAGAGCAGAATAATGGAGACATGGAGATATAATGGGGATACTGTGTGGTCCCTCTCATTTATAGAAAATATCATGGTCTCATGTGGGCTCTGAATGATGTCTACTGCCACTTATCAGCGTGTGCTTGTGTGCGTGTGTGCATTCATGTGTGTGTGTGTGTGTGTGTGTGTGTGTGTGAGTGTGTGTGTGAGTGCGTACATGCATGCATGTGTGTTTTTGTGTGCATGTGTGTGTGTGTGTGTGTGTGTGTGTGTGTGTGTGTGTGTGTGTGTGTGTCTGCATTGACAGGTCTAAGAGCAGAGGGAGAGAGGCCAGCGTTGTTAAGGGGAAGGCTAAGGGGCCATTCGATGCTCCTCTCCCCCAGCTTCCCGCCACCTGCCCTGGGCCCAGATTTATAGAGCCCTGGATGTCTACAAATGGCAGCTGGAGCCTCCTGCCTCCTGGTAGGATTTCTACATTATCCAGCCATAAGCAGCAGAATGCTCATGCTGCTTTTTTACCAGCTCTATCGTTCAGAATCAATGTTTGCTCACTCGGCGCTCCCTTCCCGATATGATCACTAAATCATATCCAACCTGACACACACACACACACACACTCTCTCTCTCTCTCTCTCTCTCTCTCTCTCTCTCTCTCTCTCTCTCT